>CAKAOI010031351.1:0-68864 GCA_916701655.1 Sebastiscus albofasciatus | reverse complement strand
ATATATGTTCATATTAGGGCTGTCAATCGATTTAAATATTTAATTATGATAAATCGCATGATGGTCCATTATGAATCGCTATTAATCGCAAATTAATCATATATTTTTTTTATCTGTTTAAAATGTACCTTAAAGGGACTATATGTAACTTTTAGAAAGTCCTTATTATTAATGACATCGGTGGCCGTTCAGTGAACTGCATCCTGTTGATCGCACTCTGTAGGCGCGAGCGATCATCCCGGGACTCGGCCAAAATAGTGACATGACATTACATTACAATCAAATATCACCGTTACTATCTGTAATGCCCATGATAGTATCCAGCTTGCCATTTGCAAATGACTTCATCAGCTAACGTTACCAAGCAGAACTGTCTGGAGTCCTTTACATAGAAATCAGTCCACAGGCTGTTCGGGGAAGGTCTCAGTTTTTAAGTTACATTACAATATGTTCACACAATGGCAATACAAAGCGATTAATACATGTAAATTGTTACATAATAGTACCTTTAAAGGGAGATTTGTCAAGTATTTAATACTCTTATCAACATGGGAGTGGGCAAATATACTTGCTTTATGTGAATGTATGTATATATTTATTATTGGAAATCAATTAACAACACAAAACAATGACAAACATTGTCCAGAAACCCTCACAGGTACTGTATTTAGCAAACAAATAGGCTCAAATCATAACAAGAAAAAAAGTCTGAAGTGATTTCTTTTAGAAGACTTTTTTGCACCAGCGGTTGGCTGAATGGTGTTACCATGACAAGGTGTTTATAGACAACTTCTGGGGCAGAACAGGGCCGTTCCTTAGAAATAGCCAACACCATCATTCGAAGGAAATGGACTAAAAACACAGATGAATGGCTCCATTGCCTGTGACAACCCAAGATGCCTGTGGCGCAGATGATGCAATTTAGCTCCACTCCAGTTTAATCTTGTTTTCAATTCCCAAGAAGAGTCCTTGTAATGAGACGGTGTGTGTCCAAAGCCTTGTCCCCAGAACACCTATTTTTTCACCCCAGACCTGCTGCCAAAACCATCTCCTCCTGGGTGATTTGCCCTTTTAAATATTAGATCACTGCTGCCTACGGCATTACTCATTAATATTACAAATTGAATTTCTCTCAGATAAACTGAAGGCCTGCTAGAGGTGTTCCAATATCATTCTTTCCTTCCCGATAATGATTTGATTATTGGCCGATACCGAGTAATGATCCAATACCAGTGTGTTAAAAAACAAAAATATATATATTATTATTATTTATTACACAGCTTTGTTGAATACTCAATTCTGATTGATCAATCACGGCGTTCTATCTCTTTTGTGTCAAATTATTGATTTCTTAAGTAAGTACCTGTGTAATAAGTGAAATAATGTATAGCAAGCGGGTCATTATTGTTAAATAAACCCCCTCAGTGCGGTGCCGCATCGCCCTGTCGGGGTTTATTTCACAACATGACCGGCTCGCTGTACATTATCCCTAATTTAACAGCTGTATGCTACAAACCCTGTATGGATGTGATGTGCTTGCTATCATTGTATGGGATCGTTGTATATCCTGGCTCAGGTTAAACCCTTTGCACAGTAAAACATGAACAAATACATACAGATAATGAATGCCTGGCTTGAGAGCTTTATTTCATTATCTAGTTTGACAGATTTTCCAGTGTAAAATATTGCCAAATTGCTGACATTTTGCTAACTCCGGCTAACAGTACACTCTCCGCTAGCACCTGCCCGGTCTGTACTGTGCATGTGCAACTCTCAACAGAGATGAGAAAGAGGCGAGATGGCTCACTAGTTAGCTACGAGTAGGCGCTAACGAGTGAGCCATCTCGCTTCTTTCTCATCTCTGTTGAGAGTTGCACATGTGCGGTACCAATCGGGCAGGATGGACGTATCGGGTAGCGAGTGACGTGTTGTTGTTGTTCCCGTGTAGCGTAAATGAGCTGATAAATGACAGGATAATGTGATATTGGATCGGTGCATAGACTGGTATACCCGATACCCGATCCAGCATTTTAGCCTGTTTCGGAGGCATTTCAGATACAGGCTGGTATCAGTTGGTATTGGTACAACTCTACTTCTACCTTATGAGTGAGCTGTGTTTTTGATGCTATTTTACTGGTAAGTGATATTGTGAAGAAGAAGGGTATTATCTGGGTGTCTGTTTTAGCTCTGCCAGGCTGCCATGTCACCCTCAGGTCAGTTTCCAAGCAGAGGAGACAGAAAGGGCACTGTGCTCTCGCCTAACTCTGTTACTCTGTCACAGATATCAGTGCACTGAACAGCCCAGAAGGGCTAAGGGGTGATTGTCTGAGTGCACGTGTGTGTGTGTGTGTGTATGTGTGTGTTTGTGTGATCAGAGGGGAAATCTGTGCACAAAGACGTGCAGATTGCCCCGGGTCATATGTGCTGCACTGGTTAAGTGGACATCAATGATGCAGAAGCCACACGCCCACGCAAAAGCAAGCACATCAAACCTCTTAGTTTCATCTGCTGAGCCCCATGTAGTGAAACGGGAAACTCCTGCATTATTGATAGTCTTGTCCTGTAAAGCACTGAACTTACTCGACCTGCCGGTAACGTTACACCCGGCAGTCGAGCGAAAACAATTTGTTAAATTAAGCGCTTTAATCAGACTAATTGACACAAGCATGGAATGTGCTTACAAGTGATCCTATTACCGATCCCTTAAATGATCACTTTAGGGGCAGATCTTGATTACAGTGGCTACGTAGTTAAACTAACATAATTTCACATGCAACTTCGTTTCCATAGATGATTTAGTAATTGTTGCAAAAGTCTAAAGAAACCAAAAAAAGAGCCATATTTCTTTGTCAAGACTTCTAATAACAAACATTCGAACATTCGCTGCTATTTCATTTTATACTCCACTACACTGTGTCATTCGGATTGTCTTGACACTACAGCACTGTGGTGCCTAGAGGCATGCAGCACACTGCCAAAGTAATACGACAAGGTACTCACACGCTTATAAATCAAAAGATACAGCAGGTAACTTGTTGTATTAACATAGTTCTGCATACACTCATTTCACATGTACCTTTTATTACCAGTTTACAGAAGAGTTTTAACAATAATGTAATATTCGTCATGAGCTCAGTAATCAAGTGGTTTGAGCAGCAAGCCTGTGACCAGACAGGCATCCGCTCCAGTGCCTGCAACTGAAACTGGGAAACGAATCAAGTGTTAGTTCTCTCCTCAAAGATAGCACCCTCCTCAAACTGAATCTCAAACTGCACCACCGAATGCGCTCCGTGGCAAACTACTACACCGACTATACAGAGCAATTCAAACGTGTGAGCATGTGCATATCCACAGACTACCCTGCCCTTGAAACAACACCCTGAGGCCGTGGCTGCGAGGGACAATATATTCACGGTCTAATCTCGTCCCGTCAAAACCAAGGCCGGCCGCTCATGGCGAGCTTGCTGCTGAAAAGATCTGGGGGCTCTTGTTGGCATCTTTGTGCACACTTTGTTTCTTCCGGTAGGGGAGTTATAAAACACAGACGTGAGTCATAAAATGCAGGTAGCCTAGATACTGCAGATCTTCAGGATATTTGCTGGCCATGGGAGTTATTGCCTTCCTGGATTGCACGCCCGGGAGGCAGCAAGCCATGTAATATGTGTGGTTGCCCCTGGCAACAGTACTGCTAAGTGCACAAAAATGTATATTAAAACGGGAGCATGAAATATTTTAATGTGGCAAGAGATAACACGCTCCTGTAATATTTAAAAGAGATTTGGTTTGTGGTGGCCATGTGGTTACATGAATAGTTATAATGTCATAAAACCACACAGAGAGCCTGCATGAACAAAAGGCTGAGAATAATTTAACACTCTTGCGCTCCAAGTGAAGTCTGCTCTAGTCGGATTGAATTGCTACACATCAGTTCCTCTTTTGTGAGGTATCTGTTAGTATATTAGATGATATAGCATGTATATAACACATTATCCTTATATCTAAGTGTGGCAATGACAAATCGCATTAAAGTTTGACCACAGCAAGTATAGTGGTGGATTAGGAGAGTTCTGCTTACTGATATTTGACTGTTGATACAGCAACATTGGAGCTTTTAGTAGATTCATTAACAAAGCTGTACTTTAAACTGGGGTCACTGCAACTCACAGATGTCAAAGGTCATTGAAGTCAACTGTCCCGTTTACAGTGAACCCGATGTCGCCTCACCACTCTGCACCCCAGCGCCTGCTCAAATCGAGAATCCCCCGGCTCAGACTATTTTCTACTGTTACGGCTTCCGTGTCATCCGTGGCGTGCTCTATATAAAGACTCTGGGTTGATGATCTTGAATGACACACTGACATATCTCCAGTTACAGAGGCGAGCGCTGCGCTGCTGTAACTGCGAGAGGCTACGCATGCCTGGCAGCCAATCAGGCATGTAAATGGAGTTTCACACTTAGCAAGCAGGTAAGCGGCGGCTGATGGCACATAGCCGGCAATAGCAGCCGATGAAGAGGCGAACGGGAGACCTCCTTGAAGGTGTCATACAAGAGCTGATATTTATCAAGCATCTTAAATGATTTCGACAGTCCAATAAAATACTTGTTTCAATGTATGTAACAGAAAACTACCATTTTGAATGTTATCAGCTGATTAAATGGCCTTTATCAGTCGTTATCAACCAGTCCCATTAATCCCCCCCGACCTCCACCCCAGATGGAGTTTCACACTCTTTATACTGTCATAATTACTCCGATTGCTAGAGGTTTGTGTCGTCTTCTTTTGTTCCTTCTTTCGGTTATCCACCATGTGAATCGTAGGGCTGCACAATCAATTGAATATTAATCACTATCACGACTGCAATATCAACGTTTAAAATGCGTGCTCCGCTTATAGAAAACTCAGCTTCATATCAAATCAAGCGCTTCCTAAACTAACAGCCAGCCACCAGCCAGCGATTGAGATGTTTTGGCTTCACTTTTGGTGAGCTGTAATGCCGCGGCGCACGCACCCTTCAACGGCAACCTGTGAAAAACGTTCCTGAATGTTGCGGCTGCAGTCCAGAGAGGAAGAGTAATCTTCCGACATAGCCGGCTCTATATGTCGGCTTGGACAGGCCCGGGGTGAAGGTGGCTCACGGCTCCGACTGTGAGCTTTACAGCACCCCTCGCCCAAGACCTCGCCGCTTCACAGGGCCATAAACTTAATGCTCGTTATGCCCTCTCTCCCTGTGAGGAGGAACATGGCTCCTGGCGTGACATTCAATCTCAAACTGTCCTCAGTGTGTGTCTGCGGCGGTGTCGACAACACACAACCATTCATATCTATACAACTACTGTATTTATGATTAAATTGTTTACAAGAGCACAAAATTGTTTATCTAGCCTCTTAATTTTGCTCTGAAAGTGCACCAGAGTGATGCATTTATCAACTTAAAATGTATCCTACAAAAGGGTAGGGTGAATCTTCCGACATTTTTTCATATCACAATATATTTAGCAGAAAAAAAATTATTGCAAAGTCAGTTTTTTCCCACATCATGCAACCCTACTTTGTACATTGGTAGGGATATAGCACAGCATGGAAGTTCAAGCAGTGCTGTGCTTATTTTAATGTGAACGTGCAATAAAAAAATGTTGTTGCTAAAATCAATGAATGAACGTGATCAATAATCGTGATCTCAATATTGATGAATTTGGCCATGATCGTGCAGCCCTAGTAAATTGATGAAAAAAAACTACTAGTAGGTGTAGTAGGCCCCTTCTGATCCACATCTATGAGGCTGATAACTACGATAACGCCCATTTAACGGGCTAATAACATTCAAACTGGATGAAACTACATAGTATCAAGAAGCTAAACTAATTCAAAATTAGCATTTCCACAGTGTGCTCAGTAAATCTGGACTATTATTAAAGTTTTTCTTATTACATTAAACTACTTTTTAGTGTTAACATTAATTCAGACAGGTGCAAGCAACCAGCTGTTAGTACTGCGTGTATCTTTTGGTCTGGCCAAGACAGATGCAGGTGTGTTGGCTTTTGGCCACTCCTACATTTCCCATCTGTCTCTGGGTCGGAGCAGGTCATTGTTAATGGCACAGTAATCTGCCAACTGGCTATTCTATGAACTCAGTCCTGCTGGATGAATTAGAATAATTATTTAGAGTTATACCATGAACTCCACTACCCCTTTGTAGTCACTGTCAGTATTATATTATGTCAAAACCTGTTTTCCAAATATGTTTAGTTTGGAGGAAAGAATATTTACTTTGATTACATTACTACAGTTAGAGAATAATCTAAAATATAGTTCTTTTTAAGGGGCTGGGAACAGTGACTCACTAAGTGGAATATTTAAATCACAGTGACTCGACTGGAACATTAACATTGGATGAATTGAATTAGCCACCTGCTGCTGCTCTGATTCAATCATGAGTCGACTGAAGTTAACATTTTCATGGCCTTCTTTGAGCAAAAGATTAAAGCTCTTCTTTTGAGATCTATTGAAACAAAGATGCTAAGCTTGTATTATCAATGTAAACTATCTTTTTCTTTTAAGTGAGTCAGTTTGCTGTGATCAATATTTAGTTTGTCATCAACATCACAATAAAGACAGGCTGATTTTATAATGTCAACCATCTACATGAAACTTGAAAAGTGTTGCATGTCAGAGGAAGGGGAAGTTTCCCTTTTCCCCTGCTGCAGTGCTTCATGACACAACAAAGACAAACACGGCAGCTCTACAGCTGTCAGAGAGAGAGCAAGAGTGTTCAGAAAATAGGCAGGCCCGGTTGACACGACTGCATATTGGTGACGCCGCGTATGCACTTCAGTGTAATGACAGGAAAGGCACCTCCTCTGCTGAAAACCACGTGAGAGGCAACAGCTGGGCTTTGGTTACTTACGTCTGTGTCGGGCCCCTTATCTGCCCCTGGGCAGCAGAATGTGACTAATTCATGGCACCTCTTGTGGACCACAAAACAGCAAACTGCAGGGGAAGAGAAGAGAGGAGGCCGTTATGAGAGAGAGGGATTCAGACAGAGAGAAAGAAATACACAGACAGATGGAGACAGACAGACAACTAAGAGATGTGAGATGGTGAAAATACAGTGTAACATTGTTGACTGATATGTAGACAGATAGCAAAAAGAGAAAGAGATCTGATAACAGTGAGAGGGATTGAAAAAAAACACTGATGTCTGGGCTAGGCTCTTTCCCATGTGTCCAGATGGCCAGTCCTGCCCGCAGGCTGACTGCTCTTATTGCACAGTACAGTGCCACCTCCTCACTGACATGACAGGAGTTAAAGCAGTCACCACACACACACACACACACACACACACACACACACACACACACACACACACACACACACACACACACACACACACACACACACACACACACACACTTTTGCATGCATATGAAGAACAAACACATCCTTGAACTGAGACAATTGCTGAACATGTATCCACATAGAACCCATCCAGGCCTACACACTTGAATACATCTGCACCTCCACACTGTCAGAGAGCACACACGGTGTCATTATCATGCCAGGTCACTGGGTGCAACTGTAGTCTGCAGCCAAGCAAGCAGCAGACTCAAAGGGGAGAAGGCGTCTGTTAATGGCTCTCAAAAAACGTCTGACACCAAGACGAGACCGGGTGAGGGGGGCTAATTGTGTGAGCTGGCTGGTTTATCAAAAGCTGTTTATTCTCACTGTTCTGTCTTTGCATGTCCAGCTCATTTGTTCACAACAGATCTGCCTATATATGCGTGGTATGTCTGCTCCTTTTCCCTTCTGATAGACAGAAGCTCCTCTCCCTTTCTTCCCGGGCCTCAATGTTCTCAAGGCCGACACTTGCGGCATGAGATGAAAGCATCTGAATTGGTGGTTTTCAATATTCTTCACTTAGCTCTGAGTAACCCTGAGTAGACTCCATTAGTGGTTTGTGTTGCATCAGTGATGAGATGCATTCTCAGAGACCTTGCTTGATATTCAGTTTTTACAGTTTCACTACTGTTTCAGCAGCGGAGCAAAGTGATGTGCAGCGTCTTTGTCTCTCTCGCTCTCGTACATGCATCCACCTACAGATCACCTCTTGTCTTCCCACTGCATCCCTCTTAAACAGCTCCTCCCAAACACTAATAGCTGAGTGCTTAAGATGAGCTGTGATTGCCACCGTGGATGAACATACGTAGGGGAAAAAAACAGAATTCAACAACGGAGAATTAAAAAAAAGTCACATTAATCCCCCAAATGAACACTGATTGTCAGGTAGGGCTTGGCAATAATTCAATATGATCATTTATTGTCTTTCAATGGAATCGTATCGTGATGAAATCATATATCGCGATATTGTGATAGACAATTTTGTCATCTAAATTGACAATAACAAGCAATCAGAATATCTAATAACTTAGCAGAAAATACTCAGTACTTTTCATTTGTCAAGTATTTAATTCACAGAGGAGTATACACAAATAGGCTTTACCATGTGGTTATTACATATGAACACTGATTGTCAGGTAGGGCAATCTATTAGTTATTGAATTACCAGAAAACTTGCTATATCGTGATATATATCGTTATCGAGATATGAAATGACCTATATCGGGAAAGAAGATGTTGGCCATATCGCCCAGCCTTATTGTCAGGTGAGACGTAAAGAAACTAGAATAACGCTTCGCGGTTGTATGCCTCCACCAACCAGTCAAGTTGTAGTTCACATCCATGTCAGTCCAAAATGTCATCACCAGAATTTTATCCTTTTAGACATTTGTGTGAAATTGTCATAATTAGCATATGAATTCTTGAGTTATGGGCAAAAACGGGTTTTGTGAGGTCACAGTGACCTTTGACCTTCGACCTTTGACCACTAAAATCTAATCAGTTCATCTTTGAGTGGACGTTTGTGCCAAATTTGAAGAAATTCCCTCCTAGCGTTCCCGAGATATCACATTCCCAAGAATGGGATGAACGGAAGTACATACGGACGGACGGACAGACGGACGGACAACCCGAAAACATAATGCCTCCAGCCATGGCGCGGAGGCATAAAAAGGTGTCACCGAAATCAAACACCATCTGAGATTGTTTGTCACCGTTATCACCTGGACCAAACTACTGGTCCATTCATGCATTATGTATTGCTACCAATTAAATAGCCGTTCATATGTCCTCATTCAGTCGAAAAATCTAAATCACGATTTAGACGTGCAAACACAAACTGAGTAATGGCAGCGCTGCTGTTGAGATTATGGTAATTATTTTTGACTTCTGATGTTTTGGAGTGAGTCAAACCCTCTACATCCATCCACCATCTGTCCCCGAGCTGCCTCCCCTAATATCATGAATAAAGACAGATATTTATGAATATGACCCCGTTAGCAGCACATATGTGTAATACTCGCTGAGAACATATTTTGCATTGAAAACTTTATCAGATTCTACTGGAATGTGGCTCATAAATCATGTTCATATGACACCGTATTGTGCACGAGTCATCACAAAGGGAAGCATTTGTGTTTTCTCAATATGCGCATTATCACCAAAGATTAGTTGAGTCTGGGCCATATATATAACACACATACAGCTTACATGTCTGCATATACAGGGAGGTTCATGCATATTTTATATTGTATATTATATTAAATACTGAGCCATTGGTCATCAGGTTCAAATTAATGCTGAAGCATTGTTCTTTTAATGTTCATTAATGTAGCTTGTTGACTACACTACTACTATACTTCCTTACATATATGACAGCAGTTGTGTTTGTTTGCTTGCAGCCACATTGTTGCACAGAAAGTCATGTGTTGTTAGCATGCTGCGTACATACTCTGTCACATCACTTTTTGTTCAGAAGGCTGCAAAGAAATCAATATTTATTCGCCCACAGCTCTAAGAAATATCAGTGTTCAGCTGGGAATCGGCACCGACAAGCCCTGCAAGAAACAAAATGACAAAACATATGGAAATGCAATGCATCTATTATAGTGCATTTTTGTACAAAATAATGGAAATTAAATGAGTAATTAGACCAGAAAGCATAGACATACAGTTCAGTGCATATGTCAGTTTTTCCAGTAGAAGGTTGTTTGTTACGTGGGTGGCAGGTTAAACCGTGTCACAGACAGGGCTTGGGTCAATACCAACAGTATTGTTTGGATTTCCGCTCCAGATACCAGTTACATGGTGAAATTCACCTTTTTTAGTTTTGCAAAAAGGCTGTAAGAATATCAACCTTAATATTATAATTGTGAATATTTGATTAATATGGTTTGCAAGAGATGTATCTGAACATAACCAAACAGTGTTTTTCTTTGGAGCATGAATGCTCTTTATCTCTGGCACCATATGTAAATATTCACACTAGGGCTGTCAATCAAATTAAAAATATTTAATCATGATTAATCACATGATTGTCCATAGTTAGTTGCGATTAATCGCAAATTAATCGCACAGATTTTTATCTGTTTAAAATGTACCTTAAAGGGAGATTTGTCAAGTATTTAATACTCTCATTAACATGGAAGTGGGAAAATATGCTGCTTTATGCAAATATATTTATTATTGAAAGTCAATTAGAAACACAAAACAATGACAAATATTGTCCAGAAACCCTCACAGGTACTGCATTTACCATAAAAAAATGCTCAAATCATAACATGGAAAACTCAAGCCCAACAGGCATGATGCTACAATCAGTAATTAGATTTTTTGGGGTTTTTTTAATCATAAATATAAGCCGTAGTTTTGACTAGATCTGTATTGCAGGTAAGGAAACCAGACAAAATTATAATTTAGAATCTGTACATACACAATACTTCAAAATAAACAGCTAAGGTAACCCACATGTTGGTATTCCCATGTTCTTTTATGATGGCAAATCAATACAACCCCCACACACAGGCATATCACACCACCGCAACTCAGCCCCTTCTAGCCCCTCATTCCTCTTAGGAGCTATCGGTCAGTACGGTCAACCACGCCAAACCACAAACCAGACAGCTCATAAATCTCCCTGACTCAGTAACCTCCTACAGTAAATAGCTTATAGTAGTGTGAGTAGCCCCGATTCACACCAACAAACGCCAGCTCTGCTTATACCAAACCTTTTGTCTTGTTCCTATTGATGAGAAGTTGAGCTTCCGTATGGAGCGCTGGTGTCCTTGTCCATTTAGCTGTCAATGCTCATTAGCAGCAATCAATTCTCATTTAAACTACAAGTTCTTCTACTACTAGCACTTCCCTCACAACATTTCTAACATGAAATGCCTACCAGATATTCAAAATAGCTTATAGAAAAAGATGTTATGTGACATAAGAGGAAACACCATGTTATATCAACCATATCAATACCTTTTAAGAGTATGAGAGAGAAGAAAGAGGAAGAAGGTATAAATGTGGATACAGAGGTGGAGTGTGATAGAGAAAGAGGTTGGCGGAGGCCGAATATGAAGGAGGTCGAAACTCGTCATCTTCAGCTGTTCTCATTAGAGCTCAGCTGCCTGTGACCAGTTGTCCCAGTGGTCTAGTTCTGGGGCAGCGCATACATCACCTCTGACGCCATCTTACTGGAACATCTCTATTAGGAGGATAAGGCACCAGGCTAGCTTCACAGTAACTGCATTACCGTCAGGGAACAATGTACTCTATATTTCAACAGTGCCGAGTGTTGATTAGTCTATTAATCAAGCTTATTTATCTTAGCAAATCAATAGGAAAGCTACTGAGTTACGATGCTTATAAAGCACGGAAATAAGTCAGACTGAGAACATCAGGGGTCAGGGTGGTCAGTATCTATTAAAGAGGACCTATAATGCTTATTTTCAGGTGCATACTTGTATTTGTGGCTTCTACTAGAACATGTTTACATGCTTTAATGTTCAAAAAAACACTTTATTTTTCCCATACTGGCTGTGCTGCAGCACCTCTTTTCACCCTCGGTCTAAAACGCTCTGTTTGAGGCCCTCCTGGAAAGCCCAGTCTGCTCTGACTGGTCAGCTGGCCCACTCTGTTGTGATTAGTCAACCGACCCAAACTCTTCGGACTCCATTCCAGCTCCGCTCTGACTAGCTTTGTTTGAAGGCATGCCAAACTACGCGCTAGGCAGGTATTATGCAAATGTGTTACTTGGTGACATCACCACGTTACGGAAGAAAAGGCGGGACTTCAACAGGGCGTTTCAGGCAGTTCAAGAGCAGTGTTCCTGTGGGGGAGAGTAACTCTCTTTGGCATGGACTTTGGGCTTTGTAACTTTGCAGACCTTTTACATCTACAAAAAGCAATTAAGGCTCACAGAGTCGTGTACGTGTCGGTGTCACCGCTGAGACATTTTCTTAAATCCTGCAAGAAATGAAATTTCGGGAATGTGAGGTGTTACCTCTGACAACAACTTAGTCACCTTTGAGGAAAGGAAAGCAGCTAGGTTGTGGAAAATTGTGAAATCCAACGGGTGTTTTAGGGTAAATGGAGACATTTGTCTGCCTCCTACCAATCTAATAATTCTCTTACTCTCTGGATAGGATTAATTAAACAGCAAGTGAGAGAGTAATGAGGGTTTCCAAATCAATACTTGTTGCCTTCCAGCACAACAGACTGAGAAATCACTTTTCTTCCTAAAAGATAGCTCAGACCCACACCCACTACTCCCTCTCTGGAAAATCAATTTCTTCTAAATCTTTTCCAGGTCACAAGTTCATAGGAGCAATTTCCTGAATACAGGCAGGAAATGAGAAAGACAGGATGATTTAATTCTACAGTTTTTGGGTATGTAAATGGGATTTATTTCCAAGATACCTCGCTAAAACAAAGGTATTGTAGCGGAGAAGGATTTTAGATCAAACTATCAAGAGGCTCTGCAGCCCACTGGTTCCGCTGATAAAAGCCAGTCTTCCCAGACTGGGAAGCTTTCATTATTCCCCGTGGTTCTTTTTCTCCACTTGAATGCCTGCCTGGACCATTTTCACCATTGTCACCAAACACCAACTCCACGCCCATGAAAAGGAGAATGAGAAAAACCATCAAATAGGAACAATTAAGATCTCACCGAGACAAAACGGTGCATGGAAATAGCTTGGATAAAGGTTTTTATTCGCTGCTTGATTTTTACATGCTTGTCATTCATAGGAGCACTGTTGGCGATCCAGTTGTCTGGCCAAAACACACATTACATTACAAACTGCAAGATATAGTGACAAGTATAATCCATACTTCCCACTAAAAAACACAATTTAAAACCTGAACCAATCAGCTGCCTGTAGATGTTTGAACAAGGGCACTGAGTGTTTATATGGACATAATGGGCATAATAAGGGGAGTAGTAATTAAAACAAAGGTTAATCCAAATTGGCTGCAACTAATATCTTTTCATCTCAAAAATGAATTCCAATGTTTCAGTGTTTTTCTGCCAGCATTCATTTTATTCTTGTAAGCGTGGTACAGCATAAATCATGTCATCCCCAGGGGAGATGGAGAATTGTATTACTATCTACAAATGGAGATACATTTTACAAAAACAGTACTGCGCTATTTAAAGTATTTTTCAAAATGTGCCAATGTACATAATGTTTCTTTTCTGCAACTATGAGAAGTCTGGATCCCACACATAGTTTTTAGCCTCACTAGCAGCATCATGGCTCTATGGATGGCGATGTCGATCGCTCCACCACTTTGGTCCAGACTCAAATATCTCAGCAACTGTTAAATGGATTGCATTGGAATTTGGTGCAGACATTCTCTCTTAAATTAAATCCAATATAATTTGAAAATCATGAGCAAAACCAAGACTAACAGCGCTACTAAAGCCATCACCTGCAGCAGCCATGGCTTCAGCAGCATTTGCAGTGATGATGATAAAGTGATGTTAAAGGTCAACGACAGTGACGTGGCTGCCTCACCATAAACACCACCCATAAAGCTTTTTTCCACATGATGACTCTATTCACTATCATCTTAACTTAAAGGACCGGATAACAAAGTTGACAACATTGTGCATCACTTTGACAGGAGGAACCACGGGCCAATTCATAACAGGATGGTCATTCATCATCTGAAGTAACAGCAAATGAAAAATGAATGCAGCCATTATTTAGATCTCTGATTTATTCCTGCTTAGACTTGGCTACAACACACCCGTCTTTTAAGTAAAAAGGGCTACTGGACATTGATTAAACTCCCTCTCCAAGTCTCTTTTAATGACATTAAAACTAAATTACAGTGATCTCTGTATAAATCAATAAACCTTGTACTTTAAGAGTCTGCAAGTTTCCATTGCCATGCAAATAAGTGCATTAAATAGAGTGACATGGTTTTCCAAAGTTACTTTAAATATCAAGCTTATAACTACGGTATAATGTTATTCAGTTTAGGTGGGGCACGCAACATAATAAAGTCTTCATATGGCAATCTTACACATTGTATGCAGTATCTTAACAGCCACCTGTTCTGTGGTCTACACATGTGACTTCCATTCCTCAAGTCTCAATCATACACTCCTCCCTCCCTTTGGGCATGAATACCACCATAATTGAGTACCACTGTGTTAGGTGCCGACATGAGGACTGTCAGATACTTCAAAATAATGGTCTCACACTCAGACTCCATGGTGTATAATTTGATACCTGCAACATTTCGCCTGACAAAGCAAACTTGTCTGACAAAAAAATTGGTTTTGGCATTAAATTACAGTATACGGCATGTAATGTGAGTTTGTGACAATCTCTTATTTTGAATACTGAGGAAGATGAAATGGTGCAGACAGCGCTAGAGTAAAGCAGAGCCATTATCAAACATTTTTATCCAGAAATCCTCTGCTTTGCTTTGTACAGTTATCAGATATCATAACCAAAACATTTACAAACACTTAGTCTTAAGGACCACTTCACAGAAACTCAAACATGGTGAGTTTTGAGGGCTGATGTTGGCTTGTTTCTATGACCTATAATTAGATACTGACTGGTTGTACCGTAGCTACTTACACATCAGGTTATGCAGCATAAGTACACAGACGGGTTCTTCCCCTTTTCTCATTGTTTGCAATCCTGTCATACAGTAAATACTTCAACACTGTGACACCAGTAGGACTGAAAACTACCGTTGGGAAACAAACTGTAACTCACAACAGCTAAAGGTTACGAGAAACCTTGTTATTCAACACTGACACATAAAAAAGGAGTAAAGAGTGATATAGAACATTGAAAGTTAAATGAAAATCACGGTGTGTAAATTAATCAGCTAATAGGGATGCACTGATACCGATACCAGATCGGATATCGGGCCGATACGGAGTCAAATAATTGTCGGTGACAATGGGGCAATTCAATTCTATGTTTGTATACAATATACATTATATACTTACTTAATAATAATAATAATGAATTTAATTTAAACACTTTAAAATACAGCGAAATCTCAAGGTGCTTCACACAAAGGGCAAAACAATCACAATACAACATTAAGACAATTTACACAAGAAACATGCAATTAAAAGAGTCAAAATAGGATGAATAAAATTATAGCTAAATTACTTCCTGTCATAAGTTAAAGGCAACTAAAAATACTATAAAATCTAAATGTCAAAAGGTTTTGACCAATCTGTTGCTGCACTAAAAACATTTACACTTGAATTGTAATTCCTGTTAATTTTGAAGACTTTTTACCAAGTTGCTGGTGTATGATTTATTATTTTAATACAATTCAGTCAAAGTTTATCTATTTATTTGTTACATTTTGTTTTACAAAGTTTGGAAAGCGATGTTTAAGTCAAGCCTGATCCGATCTCCAGGCTCTGAAAAGTAAAGTTAAAGTAACTTATATTCATTTTTTGTGGAGTCAGGAGACGTCACGTGATCATGTCATATTTATGAAATATTTATAATCAGGTGGTTATTTATCACTGGTAATTTGTTACATGAACTGGGTGGATGACAAAGCCACTGCAGGGTGTAAATAATTGCATAATCAGCCATAAACTTCAATTGTTTGTTCTACTTAGCGGGCTGCAGATGTTGGGAATCACAAGGCATTACAGGGAAGTGGAAGTTATCTTAACATATTTACCATTTCACCTGGTATCGTGTTTGCCAGTCATTCATCATGTGTTGAAGTTAAACACCACAACTTGTACTATAAACTCAAGTATCACAAGACCTGCCCCAGTTTCCCCACTGATATTTACACTTCATACTCGGTCGTGTAAGGGCAACGTCCTCGTCATGAACTTTGAGTGTTGACGTGGCTCGCCCTAATGCGCCGTTAGTTTTGTTTTCTCTGAGACCGTCTTTTATGGAGAAGGTGAAGGTTCGGCCTGGCCTTCGATTCTCCATCCACACCACCCATATACAGTTTATCCTACTAACAGGCACACACCTGCACAGCACATACGGTAGAGCACGAAGGAAGAGGAACAGAAGAGATTGTTTGCTACTAATGAAACAAACAGTTACAGGTATACGAACAGGTCCACCACAGTGCTCTTGCATTGCACTTTAAATGCCCTTCATGCAACACTAACTAAACGTTAAGAGAGACATGGACATGCTGGGATAAAGCAAGGGTAGTTTCCAAGGAAACGAGCCATTATGAGTTTATCGAAAGAAATTAAGGAATCTACCTTAGAGCAAGAATTGAAGCCTTGGGCAGGAAACTGAATGGAGTGGCTCTCATTGGTCTGAGAAAGATGAGCAACAGTAAGTATGTACTCTCACTGAGCATGAAGACATAAAAAAGTTTATTTTATGCTCCATGAGGTGGAGGTCCAATCAGTATTTTTGTCTGAGTATAAATGACAATTATTACATTCATATTAGGGCTGTTAATAGATTTGATTATTATTTTTTTAATTAATCGCACGATTGTCCATAGTTAATAGCAAATCAATTGCACATTTTTTATCTGTTCAAAATGTACCTTAAAGGAAGATTTGTCAAGTATTTAATACTCTTATCAACATGGGAGTGGGCAAATATGCTGCTTTATGCAAATGTATGTATATATTTCTTATTGGAAATCAATTAACAACATAAAACAATGACAGATATTATCCAGAAACCCTCACAAGTACTGTATTTAGCATTAAAATAATATGCTCCAATCATGATATGGCAAACTGCAGCCCAACAGGCAACAACAGCTGTCAGTGTGTCAGTGTGCTGACTTGACTATGACTTGCCCCAAACTGCATGTGATTATCTAAAAGTGGGCATGTCTGTAAAGAGGAGATTTGTGAGTACCCATAGAACCCGTTTTCATTCGCATATCTTGAGGTCAAGGGACCCTTTTGAAAATGGCCATGACAGTTTTTCATAGCCAAAATTTTCATTAGCGTAAGTTTGAAGAGTTATTTAGCCTCCTTCTCGACAAGCTAGTATGACATGGTTGGTAACAATGTATTCCTGTTCTAGTTTCATATGATACCAGTATCTTCACTCTAGCTTTAAAACTGCTAATGTGTTAAATAAATTAATTAAAACAAATTTGTTTTAACTAATTTGTTTTATAACGAACAAATTAGCGATAACACATTAACTTTGACAGCCCTAATTCATATCTCACTGAAAATGTTAACATCAAGATGACAGGAGCTAAAAAAGCGGCCTGTATTACACATAAACAAAACCTTTAATAGCACCCGAAAACATTCATAATTTCTGAACATGAACTTCTCTCTTCCAACGAAAGTAAACAAAAAGCCCCAAAGCTGCTGCACTCACACTGACTGGAGGCCAACCTTGTAGACACACATGAAAATATACACCGAATCATGCCATTTAACTGAGTAATGACCGTGACTTTATTAATGTGACTCATAAGTCAGATGGTTTACGGTTATCGGTATTATCTAATGATGTGATCTTTGTTTCGTCTGCTTGTAGATACTGAAAACGGGGCAGCGGAAGATGTGAATTCACAGAAATATTCACCGTTTTCGGCAGAAATATAATTGAAAGAATCCATCTTAACTAGTCATTTAGTCATGACATGTTTTGCCCTGAGAGAATTTCTAGCAATGTCCAATCCAATCATATTCTGCCTCATACCTTCAGTATCAGCTATTCAGTGAAATGGGGCTTTAGCTGCATTCTGCAATCATGCCGCTCATATTCACTGTGCAATGAAACTGAGCTCAAACACCCCAACTGGGAGTCATTCGGGCTCAGCTTGGTCTTTGGACACCATTGTAGATATTCTTCGCCCATAAACACTTATTAAATATTAAATATTCCCATCAAACCGTTATAAGAGAATTCTGGCATAGAGTTGAATATGTTTGCTATGAGGGCGGCTGAGGCTGATCTCCTTTCCTCTTTTCCTTTCCTATAAACTGCACTTTGCGATTTCCAGACAGGCCTTTATGTAACCAAGGTCTAAGAGGAAAAAGTTAATTCGCAACGTGTACAAAAGCAACTCGGCTCCCTTTCAACCGCACCTCTTTAACACTGTATATGTATCTTAAAACACTGACGCAGCTTGTGGGCTGTGACCTTGGACAGATTGAGTTAAAGAGTGTGTGGGAAATGTTCAATAGTTGTTGGGTTTCTTTTCTGTGCATGTACTGCTGTATCCAAGTTGTCATAAAGACTTTAGTCTGACTACAGTAATGCTTGTTTACATGACTTGACTTCCTCCCCCACACATTAATTCCCCATGCTCTTTTGGAACATTTATATACAAGATCCAATGACAATCAAGCTCATCATATCTAATCCTTGCACAAAGCTCCTAAATAAACGTCTCCACCTGGCATCGACCCATCACTGGATACGATTTCGAACCCTGATCCAGTCCAGCTGTTAGAGAGGAACTGCGCCGGTCAGGTTTCCGTATTTAAAATAGCAATTATGTTCCATCTGGTATGAAAAGCTCCTGATTATAGTGACGACCATGGGGCTTTAAATAAATCAATGCTCAGCTCAAGAAATATGAATTGCTGATTGTACAAGTGAAGAAGAAAATGCATACGCGGTTCCTTCGCTGATAATTGGCGGATAGTGAGAAGGAATCTTGTGCACACTGACTGCACACACATAATGGCTACTTGTGGGGGAGAGCGGTCAAGAGGCATGGCACGTAATGGAAGGATGTGGATTGCTGTCTGCGCAAATTACACAATGGGCACTCAAGGGGAACCCTTGTAGGTATACCAATTAGAATCAGCTGTAATGGCAGACTTCTGTGCGACAGGTAGGACAGGAACAGTCTGGCAGCGAGTCAGAGGTACAGCAGCTGTAAAGGGGCAGCTCTGAGGGGGAATGGGGCTCTGCCTGCACACATTAATCATTTTATTCTCTATTCAAACTGGGGCCTAACATGGCAGAGGCTGTGGGGATAATGGTGGTGGGATAACGTCTGAAAAAAAAGGTCAACAGCTAGCACTTGTGAGCACGCCATTCATCATTTATGATGGAACTAAATAAAGAAAATTGGTTTAAAAAATTGAAAAATGGCTACATAGGGCTTCACAATTGTAAAATGTACACAACTTTGAAAAACAGGAACACTAAAATAATAACACAGAGATAGACATACAATAAAACTAGGGACGTTAATGGTTAATCTGTTAATAATCTAATTTATGAATATTAAAAGAACAATATGTAGGACTGACCGCTCGCGTTTAAAAGCAGTCCAAATTCAAAACATTGCAGCTGTGGCCCGTCCGCTCCTTCGGTTTGACTGATAGCAGTTAGCGCACATTTTCACAATTTTAGGGTTACCTTCTGGACACGACTGCGTTAGCCTCTGGCCAGCAGCAGTAGTTGGAATCACTTCACCAGCTGTGTGTCTCAAATACTCTGTGCCTTGATAACCCAGCTGCACACGGACCACAGAGAGATGTGCCGAGGCTTTTCAGGGTAGAATCTAACGTTATGTTATCTCTGTTGATCCAGTTCGTTTGCTTGTTTTCATGGCGGCAGAAGGTTGTGTTTGCATGACAATTTGTTTCATGTGAGGCAACGGGGTGTCAAAATGGGCCGTAGACGGGATCACACCGGCCAAAACAAAAACAGATGTTCTGGACCGAAGTGGTTTCAAAGGAGAACATACTGGCTGTAGCGATGTTGTCAGAGAAGCCAGTATTTCAATTCAGCATGTTTCCTTAATCTCTGGTGACATATCATGGTCATTTTATTATTTATTACCGTAAATATATTACATATTTGTCCTTTAACTAACAAAGCCCAAAGCTGGTGCTATTTGTGCAATATTTGTTCAAGGTACATGCTTTCTATCTGTGTCAATGTTTTCAGTGTCCAGAATGAGAAATTCCAATACAGTTGGAATAAGTGTTGCAGTATTAGCACTTAAAAGACTGATCTGGATGCCATGACGAGACTGGTGAAATAAAACTTAAACTGTGTCTGTGTCTATTTTTTACTACTTAATAATGAGTGTTTGTAGGCTATGGCCCTTTATGTCGTTACATGAATGGGTAAGAAATTACTCCTAAGTGCCTATTACATTGAATGTCAAATTGAAATTGCCCATGTCAATAGTTTAAAGAGGATCTATTATGCTTTTGTGCTTTTTCTCTTTTCTTTAGTGTGTTATGTACTTTTTTGTGCATGTAAATGGTCTGCAAAGTTACAAAGCCCAAAGTCCATGCCAAAGGGAGTTACTCTCCCCCCGCAGAAACACTGCTCCTGAACTGCCTGAAACGCTTTGTTCAAGTCCTGCCTTTTCTTCCGTGACATGGTGACGTCACCAAGTAACACATTTGTATAATACCTGCCTAGTGGCTACTTTGGCACGCCCTCAAACAAAGCTAGTTAGAGCGGAGCTGGAGCAGAGTCCGAAGAGTTTGGCTCGGTTGACCAATAAAGCTCAAACTATAGAGGGTGAAAAGAGTTTCTGTAACACAGCCGGTGTGAGAAATGTAAAGTGTTTTTTGAACATTAAAGCATGTAAACATGTTCTAGTAGAAACACAAAATACAACCTGACAATAAGCACAATATGTCCTCTTTAAACACAGCTGTCATTTAGAGAAAAAGCATGCAGTTTATATTTTATATGCTTTGACTGATAAATTGATCATTAATGTGGTCGATGATCATTTAGGACGCTGCTCAATTGGGATAGAAAGAATCCAATCATTGCCGGCAATTACCAGGCAGGTCTTTTATTCATTATCCATCCTGCTGATTGAACTTAGTGATCCTTACCGAGAACACAGATGGGTTTGGATGCAGCGGGATGTTTTGCATGCTGAATGGCGTAATGGTGACTCGTTTGAGGGTGCATGTGTGTGTGTGTGTGTGTGTGTGTGTGTGTATCAGTCTGAGTGAAAAACATACTTAGGATTCTGCTCAAGATGCTGCTGATCTCTGCTAACCGGTCCTTGATAAATGCCTGGCTGACTCCTTTGAGGTAAAGAAAGCCATTTTTCACACACGGCTGTTTTGATTTGAAGAGCCGGGGTGATTTGGGCTGTATAATGTTTGTTCCTCTATAGCCGCTAATGGCTTCTCCAAAAAGCAAATAAACAGATAATGAAGATCTTCTTGTACAAAACAAAACAACCAAATACACACAAATTGCAAGTGTGTAGGTACATAGAAATATATATATATAACAGAGGTTGTTGTTTTCATTTCCTCTAAAATATAAATACAACTTTAAAACATTAAACTATGGCAAAAAACTATGGCCAGTGGCCTCTAAAATGAAGAGTGAAGAAATGAGCTGGAGGACTAAAACTGCTGCACACAACATGCACTAGAATCAGGCTACACACCCACGGGAACATCTTACTGCAGGGATAACATGAATGTTCAGGGTTGCAGCCTCTATAGCTCTTCTTCTCCTCTGGCATTAAAGGCAAATGGCTCATGTATCCTAAAAACAACCCCAGAGGCTGGCTCGTCCTGGTGGACTATACCATCACTGATCTTTCTTCAGTTCTGGCTCTGTTTGTGTGCGATGCTTGGTCAAGCACTTACATTTACATGTAAACACAGAGAAAGACAGGTCTAACAGGTCTGAGCGTTGATGGATACGAGAATGAGAAATCACTTGACTCACCTAGCACACATGAGACTAGATGGTATGCACGATCAATACTACGATGGACAAATGGTTATTTTCCTCACCATGTAAGGCCATAGCAGTCAATAAATGTCATGGTCGTGACATTTAAAACAAAACCATGCATGCATTTCCATCTAACAGGCAGAGGTCAAAGTGTCTCTGGATGATTTTAAAGCAGATTATAAACCTGTGTGGACCATCCCAACCACTGTGGGGAACAAAGTGAGGGGACTCCCGCTTAGCAGTCAGCACTGATCTGTTCTGTAGTGTGAACAGGTTCTTGAAAAGGACACAAGCCCACTGGGTGTGAACACTTGTTCTCCCATGAGGACGGCTCGGTGAACCGGAGTCAAATCTCTAGTTAGCCCGTGTGGAGGACTCTGGATGGACGAGGCTGTTCTCTTCTAACGACTCAACACTTCCAGTCAAAGCACATCAGTGGATTAACCTGACCTGGCTTTTTGCCAGCTCTCACACTGCGTCTCCCCAACCACTTCAGCTTCTGTGGCTGTGGACACTGTGTACAGTGAACATCCCCGAGGACACTGTGTGATGCCGCAACTCAGTCATGCAGAGACAGAAACAGAAGAGATTGAAAACAGTCCTGGACGTCACAACAAAGATGGAAATGTTGGCTGGAATGCCAATGATATTAATTGATAATTCACTGAGACTAAAAAAGCAACATCCTTTTACAGCATATCCAACATTTCAGGGACGGCGTTGCCAGGCTGTCACAGCACTGACGATGGAGGGAGACGGTCCTACCTGGCTTTGACAAAGAGAGACAATAATAGTGAAGCAGTGCAGCTTCGCCAGCAAAGGTATCCAATTGGTAAGCCCTGAAAGAATGTGACTGTAAAACTGGAACAAAGTTACTGTGTATTTGCCAATCAGTCCTGAAGTTATTATCGTTGTGTTCCAGTTTATAACTTCTTGTTAAACTGCTGAGAAGAGCCTGGAGTGCCGGTGGTACCGTCCATATGTCCATGAGCAGCAACACCTTGGTTGTTCTTTTCCAGACTTGTACAAATCAGCAACATAAAGTAAGTGCTAATATGCCAACCCAGGCTGATGGTTGCCATGACAGAGTTTCCAGTATATATTAAAGCATAAAAAGACACCATTCCAGGAGACTTTGCAACAGTCTGATAAATGGGAGCAATACATGTGAATGGGTCGCACATATAAACTGTATATGAAACGTGCTGATGTCAGTGTACCATTAGTTGGTTGACAGTATGAATATCATACCTTATTATATAATACTAATTCAATGTATCCTCATACAGCGGTTCGTATTATATCGTTTTCCTACAAAAGTCCAGCAACACATGATGCACGTGTCAATTTCTGCTCGTTACATGCATATAGTCTTTTCAAAATAAACTAAAGGTTTAGGAAAAGGTTGTGGTTTGGGTTAAAAATAACAACAGAAGTGAAGTAATTTAAGTACGGAAGTTACGTGACAAATAACCGGTTTACCGAGTCAGGTGTATTTTGACCCACCTATCCACTAGGGGGTGTAAGAAAATATCAACAACAAAAGAAATCGAACATCGCGATATTATTTTTTGTGATACTGCATTGATTCTCAAAAACACTGTATCGATTTTTAATTTATACTTTACATGCAAAGATTAACTCAGTTGATACTTGAACTTTTTTTTACTCAGATTTTATGCATATATCTCCTTACTTACAGTATCGCAATATATTGAATCGTTACCCCTGTATCATGATATGTATCGTATCGCAAGATTATTGCCAATACACAGCCCTACTATCCACCCTGACCTCCTTCCTACGCTGCGTTTGTCACTCTTTATACTTCCTGGTTCACAATCACGTGGATTACTTACAAACGCGGGATATATGTGTGAATTACAGTGCATTGCTTTTCATAGGTATAGCTACGAACAATGTATGAGAACAGCCTGACTGTTTGCAACATCATACTGCATCAAGTAATCCACGGAACCGGCACCTCTTCCATGGGAGTGACAAAGTCATTTACAGACAGCAATAAATATATCATGTTAGTCTCAAAATCTAGTCTATTTTTCCGCTGGGTCTTTTTCTGATTAAAAAATAAAAGTAAGAAAGAAATGAAGTGCCTAATGGATCCAGATAATAACTCCAGACCTTTCTTCCTTCCTTCACTCATTCAGGAGAAGATAACTTACTACACGTCAAGGAAACTGCTGAACTCCTAACACTATCTATAAGAGGATGACCTCATCTTGATCCTGAGCCCTACTGTACCACATGAACCGTGACGATACACGCCTCTTACACCATTAATACACACGCACACACACACACACACACATTAATCCATTATGATTAATACAACCAGACCAGCCAGTCAGTGCCAGCTTGGAAAAGCAAATCCTTCATTTTTAAACTTGAAGAAGTTCATATGACTCGTGTTTCTGACAGATGAAAGACTGTTTTGTTAAGCACACTCTGCTGCAGTGTTTCTCCAGAGTAGGATCTCATACCAACCCTGTGGCCCTCCTCCCAGCAGGCTCAGAGGGATGGGCCCAGCTTCCTGTTTCAAGCTCCAGGCTAGCACGAGGGGAGACGCAGCTGGCTTTTATTTAGGCAGCTTTTCCACAGCGCACACAAAAAGGTCTTACATAAGCCAAGCACAAAGGTATTCTTGTTTTGTCCAAAGTTATTGATCATTTGATATTCGAATAGACTGAGAATGTTGGAAAACATAAAAAAAAAAAAAAAACAATGACACTATTGACCTCCGACAGGAGATCTTGGTACATAAATGAGTCTACTGCACGACTCATTGTTGACTGCCACCCATTGTGAGATGTGGATGATGTCATGCTGCAAAATCCTGCAAACTAACTTGGTCTAATTTGTGCAGCAGCTACTATAACACAGCTGGCAAATCTTACAAATGCAGTCAGACACTGCAAAACGTTCTCATGACAAGGTCCATACATGGTGTTTACTTCCTATGGAGCTTATCTATGACAAAGAACCCGTCACACACTTATAACCCATTATTCACTTGTAGATACATTATAGAGGCTTCCATTTTTGATTATATCATTCAATCCTGGTATGTTTTACCTTATAAGTCTAAGCTTTCTGCCTTCAGAGTATTGTTGTGGTTCCCTTGGGAAACTGCTGTGGTAAAATGTGGAGTATTTGTAGCCAATTAAAATGACAAACAAGCCTACACAGATGGGTGTACGTGATGTTTTGCATAAATTGAAAACTGTAACTTTTAGTTCTAAATTACATTGGAGTGAACAGTGAATATATTTAGTTTATAATCAGCAAACATGCAAGCAAGCTGAGATTTGAAGTGACTGATAGGGTAGAGTCTTAATGGGATTACAGAAAGGCAGGGCTAATCCAAAACACAGCCAGTTAACTCTCTGCAGCACAAGGAAAGCACACCCCAGGGAGGCAAGAAGTGACATCTCCATTAGCAGTAAAACAATATGTTCATTGACCAAAAGCCACTTCTGCTGCAGTTTTTGGAGAAAAAAATATACCCTTGAGAGCGTGAAAAGCACAACAACTAAGCAAAAACTTAACAGCTTTGTAATTTGGGCAGACCGTCTTCTGCATACAGAGTCCTACAAACACACTTCTGATTTAATTTACTGTTGGGGAATCAATTTGCGCACTGTGCACGACACTACATGCTGTTAGAGAGAGCACAACGTTTGTATAACCATTTGCTTTGCACTTTCATGGCCGACTGGCTTTTAAACACCTCTCAAACCAGGTCCAAAAAGAAGCTTTTGTCAAATCCTGGAAGAGTCAACTTGACATTTTATCACAACAAAAACAGCCCTCCCAGCAACACAAAAACATGTATGTGAAGACAAAGTGCCACTGTGTTTTTATTTCATCCATTAAATGTGAAGATCTCCCTTGTCTGGATGATAAAAAAAGGGATCAATTTTCATCCCCTTCAATAATTCACCGCCCCGCACTGACATTTAAACGCTTCCATAATGGCTGACACCTTAACACAGTGACACAGAGGGACATCTCTGTATCCTGAAGACACATCAGTGTGCCAGAGAAAGATGGTGTTAAGGTTGCGCTGAAAAATTCATTTTTCTAAACCATTCAAGGATTTTGCCATAAAGGCCAAAACTGAGACATCAATACGACATTGACTGGTGAGAACGCACCCTGCAGCTAACATTTTAACTGCTGTGGTGGAGGGCGAGGAGATCATTTTTAATGGTGTTCAATTTTGACCCGGGTCATTTTCAGGGGGGATTCGACTGTGATTTCACCGCAATACGATAACGTTTCCTGTCCATGACAGAGTTAGCATGCAGCTTTAGCCGTGATGTCTAGCTCTGCTTTTCCTGTTAATGTGTGAAACCCAAAGTGTTTCCATACTTTACTGGATGTGTATTGTTGACCACTCTGGATTTAACATGGGAGGGTGCAGGTCGTATCCACGCGGAGCCTCCATTGTTTTGTACTTCCTCATTGTGGTCGGCTGTGGTTTGTTTTAGTTGACGGATATGGAACGGATATGACGTCACATTACTCAGACTACAACAATAAAAGCGGTAACTTCCTTCTACCTCCGCATGGACTCAAATGAAGCAAATATATCTATTCTGGCATTAAAAAAAAATATCTCAAAATCGTGGTCTGGTCATTCCATGAAACTCCTGCAGGAGCACTTAAAATGATACACTGCATACTGCATGATTTATACCATATTCCTGTATTATAACTACACTATTTCCTTTTCCAAAACCCTACAAGAGTTAATGTATTTGAGTGCAGGGTAATAATGCTGGAATGGCCTTTTCTTGTGCATTAGCAGTCTGTTTTAATTTAGAATCAGACTCCTCTGAGGTACCATGTTCACTTTTGGCGTGGAGTTACTATTGATAAATTGCTGGGGCGGGAGAGCTATAAGCAGCAGGACGTCAGCTAGGGCTTTCTCGTTTATCTGCTCATCTAATTAGTCAGCTTGTGTCGGCTTAGGAACAGTTTCAGTGGCAGCCAGTTTTCAAGTATCACTGAGATAATCAGGGGCTCAAGGCAACGGTGCTGTAAGAGCAGGCAAACACCAGTCTGCTTTTGGATAAATGACAAGGTTTAATATGGGGGAGGACGAAGGAGAGAGAAAAAATGAGAGTGAGCTAATGAGGGTATGAAATAGATGTGATGCTTTCTGCAGCGTTGTGCATCTGCAAAACACAACAAAAGGCTGATCTCAGAAAACGTCATCCTCGAGACAGTGTCTTGAGGCTGAAATTAGACCCACAACCTGCAATTGTAAAGTCAGACAATCAGAACTCATGAGGCAGACGGTCTCGAAGCACCTCATCAACGCTCACAGCTCCCAAATTACATTTGACAAGAAGAGCTTCTAATTAGGGGGACCACTCTTTTTTAAAACAGCCACACAAGAAGGGCAGGATCTGCTAATTGATCTATTGTGCAGAGGAGTGAAATCAGCACGATTCACCAAAGAAAATGCAATTGTAGTGGCAGACCTAGAGCCTTTCTCTGCTCTGAAAATTACAATGGAACAGCACACGTCACACGACCAGAGGTCTAACCAGCAGACAGCAGTGTATAGGGATTTGTATATGTCTACAAGAATGATTCAAAAATACAGTATATGCTTGAGCAACGTATCCTCATACATTTCCACTCCAGTCTTTTCAAAATATACTTCCATCTTCACAGGAAACAACTTGGTTAGGTTTAGGTAACAAATCTACTTAGTGAGGTTGAGGAAAAGACTGTGGTTTGGGTTGAAATAACACCAGAAGTGGCGTAACTGAACTACTGAAGTTACGTGACAAAAACTACTTCGTTAGGTTTAGGAAAAGATCAACTTGGTTCGGTTTAGGCAGCAAAACCACGTAGTTAGGTTTAGGAAAAGATCGTGGTTTGGGTTAAAATAACTCCGGAAGTGGCGTAACTTAAGTACGGAAGTTACGTGACAAATAAATCAACGCTGACTTCTGGTTTCACACGGGTTACAAACACCGGTGTCCTGGGTGAAAGTCCGGTGTTTTTTGACCCACCCATCCACCCAGACCTCCTCCCTGAACGCTCTTTGTCATTCTTTATACTTCCTGGTTCACAATTACGTGGATTACATACAAATTGATTTTGTGGCGTATACACGAATATACAGTGCATTACTTTTCGTAGGTATAGCTACGAACGGTGCATGAGAACAGCCTGGCTTGTGTGTCAGGAAAAGAAAGAAAATCAGGAGGAGAGAAAAAATTTCACAACTATAGTGTAAAAAGAATTATCTTAATGAGCAGAGCACAGCAAGACGATCAAGAACTGCAAGACGAGCAAAGAGGCCCCCTGACTATGTGTCTGGGACTCCGAACAGCAAGGTAGCAATAACGTGTATATCACTCTATTGCCTGTTGCTGCATCCTAATGGAAACTAACCCCACTATTGATTCAATGGCACACATTTGAGTGACACAGGGGAACCCTGAGATGTGAAGCACTCAGGTGTCGGCTCTCTATCTTCACAGTCAGCGCTGCCGACTCTTCGTACACAGTAGATCTTTTCCAGCTGAGTTATAGCGGCAGATGGAGCCGAATGCATCGATCTCTGATAATGTCCCTGCAGTTCCTGGTATTGCTCTGGGGATATAAATCACACTCGACGACAGAACAGGCTAATAAATAGAAAACACTGTGACACCGTTTCAGAGAAAAATAGTTTTTTATTGGCAGTATTCTGGGATTTCATTACTTCCAACGCCCCCAGAATGCCTGCAAAACACTTCATTTCTGTCAGCTGAGGCCAGGACACAGAATAACTCATAGGCGTGAAAGCATAGCCTATGGGTTTCTGGACTTAATGATGGCAAATTTGAAAAGTAGGAAGTAGATATAAAAAGGAGCTCCGTTACATGGTGAAAACGCCTCACATGGATCTGTAATATTAAAGCCAGAGTTCTACTCTCTCTTCATCTCCTTGACTCACTCTATTGAGGGTTTCTCAGCAGAGAGTGCAGTGTGTATGAGGATTCCTCAGGAGTGTAGAGGGGTGTGCCTCGGTTCTGCCTGTGTGCACACTGTTAGAGTTTGCCCAGGGTGTCTAACCCCCACTACCCTGAGAGACAAGGCATGCCCACCCATGAGGATAGTGAGCCAGACAACAGCACAGACCAACATTTGACTGCTCTACACAGCAGTCCGGACCGATGTACTATACAAAATCTAGCGTCGGCCATAGAGAAGAATTTTACTCTGGGGATTTCTTAACTTTCTTAGTGTTTGTTAGTCTTAATGTGCACTTCTAATATTATGAAACCAAGCCAGAATAGAAGCAGACTCACAGATAGACACAAGGATGCATGCACATCCTTCACGCCCCGCGACAAAGAAAGCGCACACACCGTTACACAATGGTTTAAACCTCTCCATCCTCCCAGGGGGTCTAGCATTGCAGAGGCTATAAATAATCATAGGAGATTACTGGGTGTGGTGGCAGACAGCCTGATTCATGTCACAACCTTTATCAGTGTGTAAACACTGCAGTAGATGTGTGTTAAGCTACAGAAGAACAGTTAAAAAGAGTCAAAGCTTTTGGAGGGTTACTTTGAAAAAATGGCAAACAAGCTGGCTGAGGTTCAGGTCCAAGCGAGGTTAAAGAGGATCCGTCACAAAATGAGGAACGGATTCGTGATATTAAAAATTAATCCACAGCATATTACCCCAGCAGGTACAGAGTGTGAAATGATGACTGTTCTAATCATAGGCTTCATTCTCACCAATAATATCTCCACATGATAACTCAATCTAATACGAGATATAAACAGCGTATCCTATTTGCTAATCCAGATTAATTTCACGGTTACGCTGCAGGTGTAACTGAATAACAGGGACAGTTTACAGTTACGTATGTAAGCCACGTTTTCACACAACTTTCAGTTTGCATGCCATTGGCCTTATTACGGATTCGGTTTGCTGGTTTGTCAGCAGAATTATGGAAAACCTACTGGCCCGATATTCATAAAACTTGGTGGAAGAGTGTAGCATGGGCCAAGGAAGAACCAAGTGGCAACCTCTGGTGCTGAGAAATGAAGCCAACGTGATAGTGCCACAAAAATGCAGTTCCTCAAATGTCTCCTTGAGGTTGGCTCCAAAAGCAACTCAATCCCCACAGACCCCCGTGTTAAAATGCCCAACTTCACAGCAGAAATAAACATGTTTACAGCCTGGTACAAACAACGTTTTTGGTCTCTGTAGCTAATTTCCCTGTTCATGACAAATGTACGGGGGTTGAAATTTTACGCAACTCACCCGTTTAAAGTATATTAAGGCTTAAAGTTTGGTATAATTGAGTGAGAGGTCGGTTGCTGTCTCAGGTTACTATCTGCTAGCGGTCTGCTCTGCTGCAACACCCGGACCGCATGAGCATTTTTGGATTAGCCAGGAGTCAAAGATGACGACGGCCAGAGCCACCCACTTCGATCTTCACAACGGCTCTTAAGAAACCTATGGTTTTTACAGTCTAGGGAAAAACCCTTTATATTTTGGAGCAGATCCAAATCACGGGGCTGACGCACGCATTATTTTTCACTTATGGAGACAACCTTGGCGGAGGTCTGCTCTCTCCGAGTGCCCTTCTAGTTCATCATGTGTTCATTTGTCATTATGTGTGTATTACTTGCCAGAATGGTGACTTGAAAAATGACAGCGAGGAGGAAATAAGAACTGCATTTGCTCATCTTTAAAAGTTTGTTCTCTGCAACATTCTCCAAAATACTGAAACTCTTACACCAACAGCGACATGGCATTGTCGGATTTGATATTAACTTGATGTTGAGTGCAGATCATAGTGTGCTCAATAAGTGATATGAGCCAAAAGGGAAAGCAAAATGCTAAACAAAATATAGAAGAGACATTTATTTATCATGAGGACATATGGGGATGAGTTTATTCAAAGCAGAGGTGGCCTATCTTTAAATTGAAATAATAGGATCCAGTATTCGGGTATCACTTAACATCACGCTCAGGAAGCAGAACACACAATGAGTGTGTGTCTGCATGTATAAGTGTGTCTTTATGTGTCTTCCTCCACAGACTGAGCCCTGAAGGCACCAAAGACGAGCCTGATTAAACAAGTTCATTAAAATAACCGTGTGCAACTTAACTCACATTTTCTAAAAGTACTTGACAACCTTGTGATTAACAGTCACTGTTTCACCGGCAGGATGTATTGATGAGATACTTAATCAAGTCAAACTAGCAGGCCTGAAGCAAGGATCCTTAATTTAGCTTCACCTTAAAAAAAAAATACCCGTCGCATTCTGAGACTTGCGGCCAAATGTCTAGACTTAAAGACTAAGCACACTATTAGAAGTTCTTTTGTCAGATTCATTAAGTGCTGCATTCACGGTCTGGTTAACAGGTCGGGTTAACAGTGAATAAGTGAGGTTGGTATACCAAACTGCAGGTAACCATAGCAACATTACTTCTACTAGCAGAGTTAGATGACAAGATTCATACCACTCATGTCTGCACAATAAATATGAAGCTTAAGCCAGCAGCTGGTTAGATTAGCTTAGCATAAAGACTGGAAACAGGGGGAAACAGCTAGCCTGGCTCTGTGCAAAGGTAATAAACCCATCCCACTAACACCTCTAGATCTCATTAATTACCACAATATATCTTGTTTGTTTAATCTGTACAAAAACGGAAGAGTAAAAACGTCACATTGTTATGTGCTGGACCATTTCTTGGCCGGGCACCATAAATTCTTGGAGTCTTGTCGTCACCAGCGGAGACTCCAGCAGAGACGTTTAAATGCATCTTTACAGCATAATTACAGCTTAAATCACCAAACCGTAGGTTAAACTGACTACAAACAAACTTTAACAAATAGATAAGAAACTTTTTTCAACTGGTAAGTGGCCTTTGTATACAGTATATCTTCAATAGGGCTGGGTATCGAAGATGCTAGTACCAATACCAGTACCCTTAAAGTGATACCAATAGAGTACTTAGTTAGATAGCCATCATATGAATGGAAGCTGTGTGTGTGTGTGTGTGTGTCCCGACCCATGCCGACTGCGTTATAGGGCTGGGCAATATGTCAATATTATATTGATATTGAAAGTAGGAAGTAGATATAAAAAGGAGCTTCGTTACATGGTGAAAACGCCTCACATGGATCTGTAATATTACAGCCAGATTTCTACTCTCTCTTCATCTCCTTGACTCACTCTATTGAGGTTTTCTCAGCAGAGAGTGCCGTGTGTATAAGGATCAGGTTCAGGAGTGTAGATATTTGATTTTCTCCATATCGCCCAGCCCTGCCGCTATGTAGCTCTGTCAGCACTTTTGCCGTTCTTTGTGTAACCAATAACATGTCTCGTTAAATCAAAGAACGATTGCAGTGAATGGCTGTGAGCGAAACCATACAAATAGTCATATTTTTCTAGATCAGGGCACAAAAAGGATTGGTATCTTTTGACTGGAGAAGTTTTGATACTATTTGGAGGTGTGTTGTTTCCCTCGATACCAGTACCGATACTCAGCTCTAATCTTCAATAATTCACTCTGAGGTGTCCTGATATAGAAATTAACAGAATCGGTGGAGGAACTTCATTGTTATATTGTCATATATTATGACTTGCATAATGTAAAGCATGTATCTTTTTGATAAAAAAAAATATAGTAACTGTCAAATAAATGTTAGTGTCAGTGTGAGGAGCACTAAAAATATAACCATTAACATGCTGCATATTTTTTAAATAAAAAAATGATCAGGACATGCTCTGCCATGAGCTATATTTTCACAATCATCCATGGTGTAAATGTCAGTAGTTTGATAAAAGTACATTCTCATTTCAGGCTTGAAAGTCACAAAGGCAGATAAATGTCAACAGGTGGTGACACTAGACAAGCTTCCTGGGTTGTAAATCAACCGAGTCATTTCATTTTGCACTTCAGTGAGCAGACAATCACGGAGCAGATTATGTAAAGTCCTGCCAGACTGACGAAGTGTCTAAGTATATCAGAAACATCCCTCCTTGTTTATTATGAGCAACTTTGAACTGCACAAGCATATGAGGATAAAAGAGGAGAGAAAGAAATGGATGGAAAGATTAAAGAAGCAGAGAAACGGATCCGTGACCCAGAACAGACGAGGTGAGCGGAGAATAAAAGGCAGCATGAGTGCAAGTTAAGTAAGAATAACAGAGAGGATGAGCACAACTCCTTGACCTGTAAAAGAAAAGGTCGGCTGGGACGGGAGTCGCGGAGTATGTGGGAGGAGAAAGAAAGTAAAAAGAAGAAATATAAAGTAGAATATATTACAGTGGGGGAAAAAAGAAATACGAGAAAATAATAGCTACAATGACTAATGAGAAAAAAGATAAAACTTTAATGTCCCCTGTGGTTAAATTTGGTAACGAAATGAAAGAGCCCAGAAAAGAGGAGGTGAAGAGAAATTTAAAACACGCCATCACAGCTTAATTACAGTGGGCTGTTTCAGCTTATGGTCCGTTCAGTCAGACAGTATTTCCTCGGTTCCTTCGGCTCCCTCGGCCGCGGTCAGCTGGCCAGAGAAACTGCTTATTGTGGTCCTCACAGCCTGCAGTCAGACAGGACATTACTCTCCACAGCCTTCCACTGAGTGGGCCTGTGTGTGGGTGGGTGTGTGTGAATGTGTGGGGGGGTTGCACACCACAGAGCTGGAAATGCTCCAAGATATTACTGCCACTTACATAACTGAACCTTTCTCTCTTTCTTATTTCCTCTCTCTTTTTCTCACAAAATGTTTTTTCATTCTCTCGCCATGACAGCAGGTTTATCTCCAGCATCTCCAGCATCTCCAGCACGACGTGTCGACTTTCTCTCTTCGCTGTCACACCGGCATGCAACAAATGCCAAGGCAGCAAGAGCTCTAACAGTTACTCTGTGGTTTTGAAAGATTGCATTAGCCCGCAGAGGCAGAGGGAGCGCAGCTATGATGAGAGGCCGCCTCACAGCGCACTGCTGAAACCAACCACATCCTTTGTCAATGTTGCAAACAAAAAAGTAAAGGAAAAGGAAAGCAGGTCTACCGATGCAAATGACAAGCTCACATGACTGAATGCAAACAGCCCCGGGTTAATGTTTGCTGTCGGACTCGTCTTTAAATGGCATGTGCAACTTACTGTTTCCCCCACCTGAACACAATACGATATGGACTTGTATTATAAGTTACAGTTTGATATTTAAAGCCGAGTTAATATTTACTTATATTTAATTGCAAAATTGATTGAGTATATTACCAGACACAGCACTATCCATTTACATCTATCTGACTGGATTTCATCCCCTTTCTATGCAGAACTGAAAGGAAGCAGACGAGGGCAGATGGGAAGCAAAAGAACTGTTGACTTAGAAACTTTTAGTACCCAACAGATTGCATTAAGGTCTGCCAACATGGGCATATTTGAGACATGTCAGTTCAGAGCAGATGATGGATGAGCTGGGCAATTTGAACCCTGTGTGTGAGTGTGTGTGTCTGAGTGTGTGCACGAGCGTCTTCCCTCCGTGTCAGCTTCTTTGGATGTTAACCGAAGCCGCTGGGGCCATCCATATCAGGCTATAACTTCCTGTCGCAGAAAATAACAACCAATAACGAGGGAGCAGGAAGGAGAAAATTGGTGTAAAGGAAGCGGTGACTGATTGCATGTCAGGAAATGAACGTATTCTACTTCATCTTCACAACAGCCAGCTGCCAAACGCCACAGCGCCTGGATAAGTGGTTGGCATTAAAGGCAGATCAATGGTACAGTATAATAGTGTGATATCTAGCTGGTCAGTCGATGATGTGCGACACAAGTAGGCGGCTTGGAACCACACCAATACTGTTTGCATCATTTTGCTTTGGGCCATACACAAATAAGATTATATTAACATGGAATGTTTCCCTCATCAGACGATGACCGCAAGTAGGGATGTTACAATACCAGAAATTTAGTAGTCAAAACCAATATTTCTATGGGTACCCACGAGTCTCCCCTTTACAGACATGCCCACTTTATGATAATCACATGCAGTTTGGGGCAAGTCATAGTCAAGTCAGCACACTGACACACTGACAGCTGTTGTTGCCTGTTGGGCTGCAGTTTGCCATGTTATGATTTGAGCATATTTTGTATGCTAAATACAGTACCTGTGAGGGTTTCTGGACAATATTTATTATTGTTTTGTGTTGTTATTTGATTTACAATATTAAATATGTACATATATTTGCATAAAGCAGCATATTTGTCCACTTCCATGTTGATAAAAGTATTAAATACTCTACAAAACTCCCTTTAAGGTACATTTTGAACAGACAAAAAAATGCGGGATTAATTTGTGATTAATCGCGATTAATTATGGGCAATCATGCGATTAATAGCAATTAAATATTTGAATCGATTGACAGGCCTAATTATGATAACGGAGAGAGCAGTAAATCTTCACATTTGATAAGCTGGGACTGAAAAACATTTAGCGTTTTTGCATGATGAATGACATAACCTGATGATTAATAATTACACAAATTGTTGTTAAAGTGTTTGCAAGCTGCAGACTGTGCAAACTGTGTAGGAAACCTGCATGCTCGTAGATGCCAGCTCTGTGTTCTTGGAAGTACCCGCTGTAGGCAAGCCACGTTCTGTTAGCACATGACAGAACACAACATCTAAAGGGAGTGAATGGAGTTTATCTAAAGATCAAATCATTCATTCACTGACAACCGCACACACATGAAGTAGCTAATACCCAACGCATACACACACACACCACAACAGCAGAAGTCATTCACAGAGGCTGTGAAGTGGCACGCAGCTCGTGAGCCGCTTCACGCTGATTCACGTCTGCAGCACTACAGTATATTATTTTTTTTAAAAAAACGATGACGTGAGCTGTGAAGCATGTAAACAGTCCGAGCCACAATGGCCACTCCTGCCAGTCATGAGTTCACGCCTCATGCTCACCCTGTCCAAGGGCACACTCTTTCTCTCGCTTGCTGTCTCTCACACACACACACACAGTCAGCGCTGTCAAACGTGTCACCCTTGTAACCACCAGCAAGTCACGACTGACACAAAGGGAAGCATGCGGTGGCTGGTGCTGCTAAGTGGTGTGATGGTGGGGTGGATGGGGGGGAGAGGGAGGAGAAAGATGAGGCTGATAACGCTAAAATTAGTACTCTGTGAGGAAGTGACAGATGACCTCATGCTGGCTGTCACCTCGCCTTGCCACAGAAATCAGGTCATCTGGCACCACCACCCTCCCCTCTCCTCCCTATTTATCATGCATTTTCTCTTTTCCTGGTCCCTCATCTCCTGCTCAAAATATCCACATTTCTCTCTTTGCACCTCAAACTGGCTCAGGCGAATGGACTTGGCTCAAAGAGCGCAATTGTCCACCTGGTATTGTTCATTGATGTTGGGATCCAACTGAGAAAGGGAAACAGTGAGAATAACTTTCAGTTTGGATGATGCAGCACTAGAAAAAGATCAGTTTATTGTGTGACTATTGATATTTTCTTAGATGTTTCTTTCCTAAAGCATATCCCGTCTTCTCCTCACAATGCAATAAGGAAGTACATCTCTGAACAAACCCGTTCTATTGGTACATTGACCTTTTCCTGGCCCCACCACTACACACACACATAAACACAGACAACACATCATTATCACCCCACCACCTCCCTGAGCAAAGTTCATTTCTGAAGGGAGAGGCACCATAAAAACCTCACAATGCAGCAGGTATTTTCTAGGGCCAAGATGCCTGGGGAAAGGCCAAAGCTCTGGCAGGACAATGCTATCGCCCTCCCATTGCTCTGCTCCTTCCTGTATTGTGTGCCACTCATCTGTGTCCTTTGAGGCGGAAAAAAGGTTCAATCTCCGTGTTGAGGTGCAGGAATAGAAGCAGCTCCACAGTTTCTGTCAATCTATGAGTGAGATTGTGTGCACAGGCGGGTTACAAAAAACAAGACTAGATCAAAACCGAGTATGTGGCAGCACCGTGTATGGTCAGTCTGTTGAAGAATCCAGCAGTACATGTCCACTAGGCCCGGCAAGGACACTAGGGTAGTCTTGCCGCGGTAGTTGTATTACTGGTGTTACATTATGTACCCATCATTATCATTACCGTCCTTTCGCTTTTTTTCTAGAAATAAAACCCATTTAGTTAATTTCATCAATCGATAGTTGGAAGACGAACACTACAAACTGAAAGTGGAAGTGTCTGCTCCGTACGGAGCCTCAGCTCAGAGTAGGAGTCATATTTCACACACACGGGACGAGAGAAAGTTGACAGACAAGAGGATCGCGGAGGATTTGGTGTCAAAGTGAAAAGCAAACGTGCAGTATTTCAGATTTAAACCCAGTGCTATAAGGGAACCATAACATGAGATAATCGGCAGAAGGGGGACAGAGCGGTCACAGCCGGTGTGCAGCGAAAACTCAACCGGAGAGGCCAGACACACAGCCACCCAACGTTACAGATCAAAGTAAGCATGTTCCACATCTTCTCTTGTAAAATGTCTGGTGTAATCCATAACAAGTTTATTAACAAGTGGGAACATTTCCTCACCGTCACATCCCTACACTAGCAGACGCGCTGCTCCACACAACAGGCCGTTCAAGCGGTGACGTACCCTCTCGTGGAATGCACCTGATTGGTCCCTGGTTTTCAGACAGGAAACAACATGGCGGCCTGCTCGTAAAGTTTCTGTTATTCCGTCTAAACAATCCACCAAAATTTACTTCTGAAAACATTTTAAGTGAGAAATAGGCGACTACTGAATCTCGTTTCATTTTAGAACTAGATCACGTAGTTTGACAGCTTGGTCCAAGTTCCATGAGCCGAACGCGTTGAACTGGACGGGCTAATTTGCATAAAGAAGTGCTCCCACTTTTTCATTTTGAAAGATCAACACTCAGTCGATCAATCGTGTAACTTCATCACTCAGTGACAGACTTTTGCGTTTGTAAGCTGGCCCTCTGCGGTCCAGCCAAAAAGAGAGACAGCGCCTTATATAGGTTCGTGATTGTGATGTCAGAAGTCATTAGCCGCAGGAGTAACTGAGATGAAGTGTGTGTGTGTTTCATGTTTACATAAAGAGTAATCGCTGATGGGGCAGCTAAGTGAAGCTGACAGAGTGTCTGCGAGCAAATGGATGGATGGGAAGAGGAGAGGGAGGAAAGAAGTGTTAGCAGTGAGTGGTGCCCGTCTGTAGCACACATGAGGAATGATACAAAGAGCCCTGAATTTAGCATTTTATATGCACATGTTACTTCTCAGGTACTGATTCCCTGCCCTCAAACTAAATACCATCACCTGAGCCTAATCTTCTTCATTCCTCGCTAAAACTGCAATCAACTGCAACATTTTCTAAATCCATCCAGGTTTTTTCTTCTTCTGAATGGCAATGTAGTTTGCTATAGTAAAAAATTAGTGCTGCAGCTCAAGACGCTGCCTCAAGCACTCAGTCATGTTTGACTAACATGCTCTACGATGGCCGTGCTGTGTAATGACTTCAAGGCCAGGGTGGTGGACATTGCTCAAAATAAGCACGGATTTATTTGACACACGGGATGAATTACACACCGAGAGGGGCATCGCGGCTGTCTAAGATTTAATGGTGTGTGGTGTGGTGGAGTCTGCATCTTCACTGGTTTGGGATTTGTTGTTTTTAACCAGCAGTGTTCCCATTCTTCATCTTCTCGATCTTTGCTGTCTTATTAGTCTCATGGGGATGTTGGCATGCTGCTGCTGCGTCAAGACAGACTTGTCAGGAATCTTGCGTGACGTCATATTCTAGTAGTTGCTGCAAGAGTTCCTCCTTCTTTTATTAATTGCTTTCTTCGTTCATCTATTACAATGTTTTATTCCACACACATAATATAACAAATAGATGGTCAGAATCTCTGACAGCTTGAACATAAGACCGGGGTATTCCCGAAACCACTTTGTCATCTTTTTTAACATTGGATGACATGTTGTACAGAGATGTTCAAATTCTGCATACTCTCAGGGGTTTTCAGACACTGTTTGACCACCCGACTAGCACTTTGGTTGAAGCATACTAATGCCTTAAAGTGGTTGACACCTGAATGGAAAGTGTAGTTGTTACGTGGGGTTCAAACACACTTTTTGTAACTGCCATAGGAGTTAAAAATGAATGAATGAACACTGTGACTTAAGATAGTTGTTGAGTGTGAGTCCTTATTGGAGTGCCAGACGTAGAATTTAAAATTTCAAATTGTGGGGCTACCCGATAGCCGAGTGGTTAAGGTCGATACCACTTGGGCAAATGCCCTGAGCAGCGAGTCCCTGGCTCGATTCCCGGCTAGCCAGATCGTTTGCTGCCTGTCATCCTCTACTCTTGTTTCCCCACATTTCCTTTCTCTCTCCACTGTTACTGTCAAATAAAGGCATAAAATGCCAAAAAAAAGAAAATTGTGTCATTTGTATAGTCGACCTTGTTATTTTTTCTTTTAAAAATGTCAATAGAAACCAGAAGGGAAAGCAAATGGAAGCAACCGACGGAAAGGCTTATCTCAGTGATCCGTCGGTTACACTGACGCTGCAGTCACCAAATTTCCCCACAAATGTTCAGCCTGAAGGATCGGGATAATAGGTCTGCTGTGTGTTTAGAAGTAAGCTTCATGTCAACAATGCTGCCAGCCCATTCTGAATCTCACTGCCTATTTACCTTAAAGTAATCAGCTCCTCTGATAAGAATCAGCCCATAATCAGCGACGCTAACCGACGCATTTCGTTAGTTTCAACCTTACAAAAGGTCACATCGCCTGGATGTTTCAGCCCCTCCAGCCAGCAATTATGTTTCTGACATGTCACTCCGTACAATGTCTGCTGTTCCACCCTGCCCATTAACGTAACACGTGAACAAGCCCCAGGTCATTCAGCGTCCAATGAAAGCATGTAACACTGACTTGACACAACACTGGCTGCCAATCTCAGGAGCCTCTCAGCTAAAGATCACAATCAACTTGCAGGTTATTTTTAAATTAACATTGAGCAAAAACAAGCTACACTATACAAAGATGCATTAATCCCCCAATTAATTGCTCACAATGGTACTAAATCCTGACCAAAAGCATTAAGTAGGGCTGCACGATATGAGGAACATGCGATAACGTTGTTGAATATCGCGATAAAGATTACGATTACAACTACTTGTTAGAAATAAACAGATATTAAAAAGTACTCAATTCTGTCTTGCCGTTGCTTTCGGTATACTCTCAAAATACAACAAATTGCTTGTTGAATTTAAAAAATGAAAGAAAATTATTTCTAACATTCTATTATTGAACAAATTGAACATTGAACTGAACTATGAAAGTTACATTTTAAAGTGCCTACCGATACTCTATTTCAACAAAATCAAAAAAAATCCCAGAGTGCAATATCGCAGTCTTTCACAATGTGCTGTTGCGCAAGTAGACATTGTGATTACAATTTTAAAAAAACTATATATTGTGCAGACTACCATCAAGATATCTCTACTCTATTGTGACACATCAATATGATAAAACACAGTCAGATTTAGTGCAACACATAGGTGCCAGAACACTGTTGTAAAGATACAATGATACTTAATGTCAATGGTTCTTTCAGACATTTCCTGTACACCCCATTGCTTCCTGCTGCAGAGTTGATGTTGCTACCAACAGTATTTCCCCCAGCCACTCCCAACTCCAGCGAGCAGGAAGAAGAACGACAGTGTTTGATGTCAAATAAACATTCAAAGAAACCGTCTTCCTTTTCTGTGCCGTGCAATCTTGATGAAGAGATGAATCTTTTCATCTGTAGTGTCTGTGATGCCAACTTTTGTGAAAGAGTATTTTATATTTATTCCATTCTCAAATAACCAAAAACAACAATTTGACATCATATCAATATAGTGCTTTTGATTTTATCAACATAATAATCTGACAGGTACCCATTTAATGTTGTGATATTATACATTATTATTCTGGTACAGGATTATTTATATAAAATTGTGATATACACAACTCAAACATCTAATAAATCTATTGTGATAAAGATTATAAACCAAATATTTTAGCAAGGAAACATCACCAGATACGACGAAGCAGCGATGAAGATGTATGTGCCCCCACTAACGCTACAACCGATGTTGACCTGCTATCTCATCTATAAATGACAAGCTTTATCAACATTACGAAAAGACATGTTGCATCAGAATCAGATCTATTTCAGTAAAAACCAAAAGCTCTTAACTGCGGTCAAGGGGTCAATCCTTTGGTCATACTTAAGCTAGTGGCTTAAATAAAAAAGAGTGACACTCCCCACAGTGGAGGCTGAGAGAAAGAGTGCAGGAGGAGCAAGAAAGACCAAAGAAACTAAGACTATACGGCAGTGGGTGCAATGCTATACTGACATCATTTTGATCATAAATGGGAAATGTTTGATTTGAGCCTCAAGTGACATCATACGCAGTAGGGCTGGGACGTTCTCTTTATACATCCATGGTCAGCTCCATCGGGGCCGTTTGAATGCATTTAACATAAATGTCAGTATAAGGGTGCTCTACAGTTGTAGCGTTGGCCCATTTGACCACGGAGATGAGAGTGACGGCTGGCTTCACCGCACATTACCGCAATACGATAACGTTTCCTGTCCATGACAGAGTTAGCATGCAGCTTTAGCCATGATGTCTAGATCTGCTTTTCCTGGCAATGTGTGAAACCCAAAGTGTTTCCATCCTTTACTGTATGTGTAGTGTTTACCACTTTGGATTTAAAATGTGAGGGTGCAGGTCGTATCCACGGAGACCCTCCGCTGTTTTGTGCTTTCTGCGGTTTGTTTTGGTTGACGGATACGGAACGGATATGAAGTCACGTTACTCAGACTACAACAATAACAGCAGTAATGTCCTTCTACTTCCTGATAGACTCAAATGAAGCAAATATATCGATTCTGGCATTAAAAAATCTATTTCAAAATCGTAAAAAAACAAATTGGGATACATGGGTGAATCAATATTTGTTTCCATTCCCATATACACAGTATGGCGTGGACATGACAGGAGGGGAGAGCAAGACGACAACAAGAGGAGTGAAGTAAAGAGCAAAAATGCAGAGAAATGCCTCAACGTTCACAGTGTGCATTCTCTCAATTTTCCCCATAATCTGTCTCTGCACACTCTGTTCCCTGTGCCAAATGATCTACAGTGAAACAGCAATTACATGCAAGTCTCATGTGTTCTTCATTCACAGCGGAGCTAATGCACAACAAAGGCTTACCCTGAGACCTTGGACTGATCCGACTGAACAGAATACATCACTACGGTATGACAAACGTTTTATTTTATTTTTTTAGTCACACATGGCTTAACTGTGGTACAAATTATATTAAAGTTAGAAAAACAAAATAATAAAACAATAAAAAAAAGATCAGAGAGGCCAATAGAGCAACCAGGAAGCTTTACGGACTCCCCTATCATGGGATGGAGCTTTTTAAATTCTCTTCTCTCATCAGGAGCTGAAATCCTCCCAAGACGTCTGATTGCCTTAAAGACGAGCACATTAGAGCCAAAGGAACAAGCTGTGAGCTGTGGTGATTTTTCACAGACCAATGGCCCCAGAAAATAAAATGATGAAGGTTATTATTAGGAAGGGACTGAACCATGTATGTTAAAAAAGCAGCAGAGGAAAGGTTGAAAAAAAAACAGTAAATGGATGAAGAAGCTATATAAAATGAGTGATGCCTTATTATTTTTCTGGTAACTGATGCAAAAATAATGAATACAAATAAAAGATAAAATCTAAATAAAGAGAGATCTACTTGGAAAACACTTTGTGAATGATCACTGGATCAGTTTTCTTGAACCCGAACTTCAGACCAACATCAAAGCAGGAAAGCTTTAAGATGTCATTTGACCTGTGCGACTACGTCGTGATAGCACGAGCTGAAGGGAGCTGAAGGGAAAAGTCTGGACGATTTCCAAGGAATACAACTCGGCTTGAAAAGGTGCTGATCTAAAATCACAACCACAGAGGAGGTAGAAAAACAAATTTAGAGAGGCATTTGTCCACACCCACAGAGAAATAAGGTACAGGAACATTATCTCAGTGGGAATCAAGTTTCAACTGGACAGAAATTCTGTGGTTTGTACAACCACAAATTTGCATCTCATTGTGGTGCTAGACTAAAAACATGTCAGTAAGATTTATTGTCTAGGAACCACAAATATTTGTACCAAATTGTGTGCAAATCCATCTGATAGTTGTCCACGAACCAAACGACCAACCGTCTGACACCCATAGAGCCACTAGTGTGACTACACACCATAACAATACAAAACATGAAATAATCCACAACACCTTGCTGAAAATAAACATTTTGCTATTATACAAGCAGCAGCAGCAGCAGCAGCAGCAGGAGCAGGAGCTGCTTGACTGAACAAACAGAAGAACAATCTCGAGGATTACCAAATCAAGCAAACTCAACTGTGTGTAGACTTCCCTGCTGTTAAAATGTTTTCAAAGCAAATGTCATCAAGACCTGCTAAATCCACTTAATAAAACACCAATTAAAAGAGGACAAAAAAAAACAACAAAAGTCTTTCAACACGCTGCACTGAATGTTGATTCAATACAGCTTTCTGGCCTAAATGGTTATTTCATTAAAAATCACCGCCTCTCGTCAGCAGCAATTGAGACATGGAAGGATCGTAGGCGTGTAATGTCGTAGTCGGGGTATTTTAAGGTAAAAAGCGTATTCAGATTGTCTGGTGTGTAAAACGAGGGGAGGATTTAATGAGCTCCGTTTGATTACAAGTGCCATCTCAGGCGACATTCTCAGTCTCAGAATGTACTGGACTGTCGACTGTTTCAATGGAATTGCGTTGCTAGGCAACAGCTTGGGGTCCATGTTTACTTCCTGTCGGTTTATGTCATTCACATACACTGCAACAGGACATAAACTGGGACAACATCTGGAATGTTTGCAACTGTGAAAATGGTCTATAACGGTGATTCTCACAGTGGGGTCCGTGACACTGTGAGGGTGTCCGTGAAATAATTAGCTATAAATTATAAAATTGTGCTTTATCATTAACAAGTCTACGGATGGGGACCATTTGTGCCAATAAAACAAGCATATTGTGTCCATTACTACCACCCATGTTAGCTTTGGGCCAATAGAAACTTATGAATCAGTCACTTCACTCAGGGTGCAACGAACCATTCCTGCTGCTACTTAGCTTAGCTTATTAGCCAGCTAGCATGGAGAAATATTTGAGTCAGTCCACATCGTCAAACGACACAAAGCCCAAACTGGCTAAATTGAGAGAATAAGACAACAGTTATATCAAGCGACAGCGACAGTAGACCAAAATGCATCGTGTATTCAGCGATCGAAGCCATGATGCCGGCCGAGCTAAAGCGACATCTGATTACAAAGCTCCCGGAATATCAGGGCAAAACAAAGTGGTGTTAACATGAGTCACACTGAAATTAGTTTCTGTTTGTCACTATGAAACAGGTCTGAAGTATTTAGGTAGAAAAGTTGCAGATCATATATAGTTCCAACAGCATATAAAAGTATAAATGTCAGTAAGCTTTATGCTTTATCGGTGTTGCGATTAAGAGGGGGTCTTTGGAAAAGGTTTGAGAACCCTGGTCTATAATATTAGGCTATTACAATCCCCTACTGAATCATCTGATCAAGTAAATCAAAGGGAAAAATCTCCACTGCACCACAACCCAACATTCAAACCAAGAGTGTGCATGAATGTGTGCATGTGATACACTGTAGTCTTACTAAGACATACGTGTTTATCTGGCAGAACGAGTATGTGTGCCAGCTTTCTAGCGTGCTCATAATAGTGACACAATAAAGCCTTAAGAAAAAATAATGAAAGTAAGAGAAAGTAAGAGTGAGAGAAAACTATTTTCAAATGGAGAGTTATTGGCCGACTAATAAGGCATTCAAGGAAAATATTCACACTGTGCAATGACTGCTTTGGTTTTCTGGAGCCGTATCAAATTCCAGATGTGTCCTCCTGACATATCCTCCCTCTCCAACATGACCTTTGTTCAGGTCACAACAATGTACTCCATCAAATTTAATCCTCCATAGTGGGGATTAAACACAGGGATTACACAGTCATATAGACAGTAAACAACAGAGACGGCAAGAAGCTGTGAGGTCAGCTAAAAGACACACGGCTGTCCTCTTTGAGCAGGAAGCCAGTAGTACCAACTACACACACACACACACACACACACACACACACGTACATACATGAACATGACAAGGACACCTTTAATGGCTGAATAAACATCTCCAACACCTAAAGCCGTATATCCACTATGACTCATTCCTAAAGGCCAACCATCAAATGCTGACTCACAGTGTGGACAACAACAAGTGCTTTCATCTTGCTTTAGGAGTCGGTTTGCTTTTTGTAAACCCATAAACGCCAGCAAATGCTGTGTTATTCAGGTTCATCCAATGGTCAATGAACAAACATCCCGTCAAGACCAAAAGTGTATAGTAGTAAAATTGTGTTACATTTTTAAAGCCTTAGGGATGCATTGTTAAATGTTTTTATATCAAATAAGGGTTAATCATTAAGATCACAGAGCAGTTATGCAAAGCAGGACAGGAGACACCTCACATACCGAACAGGCAAGAAATACTTGACACACTGAACTAAGTGGAAACACAATACAGGTAGAGTTACATTGCTGAATAATCACTCCATGCAGGGTTGCTGCGGTCACCTGTGTACAAAGCATGTCAAGGCTGATAAACTGCAAAGAATGCAGACGTACGAAATGGGCCCCAGATAAGTTAACGCAGGTCAGACAGCAGAACAATGAAGAGAGAATCTGTAATTTAAGCTAAAGTAAATGTTGCATAATTTGTAAAGAGACAGTTTCTGAGTAACAACATCAGTCTAGACATCTTAAGACTTTCTAACAAGAACAGGTGGCTTTCAGACATCCACAGTATTTTCTTAAACAGATGAATTCTTGTGTATTGGTGGAGTTGTTTCCTTTTGATGCTTTGAAATTTGTTCTCAGTCCAAACAAACCTCAACACTGTTTCATTTGGAGAGCCCAGAGACACATTTTCAGGCATTTTAGTGCATTTTAATGGATACTGGGCTCATATTCTCCAGAGTTCAAACAAATTTCTCCCAGCATACTTAAAGACACTTTGCCTAAAGCGGGGTCAGTCTGGGTGGATGTGTTGAGGATGGTGATTGGTGCACAGGTTTTAGCATAATAGATAGAGATGTTCCGATACTATTTTCTCCTTCCTGAGTCCGATACCTGAACTTGCAGTATAAAAAAAAAATATATAGTTATTATTATTATTATTATGATAATTATTTAACGGATGTTTACTACTGACTATCTTTGTTGTATGCTCTTTCGCGTGATGTGTCTCCAAATGTTTTATAAGATTGCTGGTGTTGAAACCACTGCCACCCCTGGAAACGGAAGTCTTGTGTGCTGGACGTATATAATCGCTGCTTTACTTGTTGGATTTTCCACCGTGAAATATTGCCAAATGGCTGACATTTTCCGCGCTCTGACTGCCGTTACACTCTCCACCAGCACCACACTGCTGTTTTTTGCTATCGTCACGTGACAAACTAGCTGCAATCAGTTCTTCTTCGTTGCTCTAGAACAGTAGTTGCCAGTGGCAGCCATGATACATCCAGGGCGACGGCACAGTGAAGGCTACTGTTTTTTGGAGCGCCGAAGAAGAATTGATTTCCGTTTTTCTGGGTTAATAAATCGTGGTATCGAAATGGCGGATAGACTGGCGTACTCGCCGATCCCGAATTATGGGCAGTATCAGACGCATTTCCGATACTGGTATCAGTATCGGAACAACTCTAATAATAGACCTTGATGGTTGAAATGTTGGGCACATGCAATACTTGGTGTGCAGACTGCCACTCTTTTTCCACTGTATCATGATTGGTCCTGCATCTGTACCTAACCTGTTCAGCAGCCAGCATCATCTTCATCAGCTTTTTTTTTCTATGGTCCTGACATGATGTAAGTATTTAATGGACGGCAGCTGACAGCCAACTGTCCTCCCAGCCAGTCACGAAACATATTTGACATCTTTTGTATTTTTTAGTTATGTAGTCATTGTGCTTTCATACCATTCTAGGAATTACACTGAATACATTAAAAACAAAAGAGGTTTTAAGTTCAATTTGTTGGATTTGTTGAAGCCTTCCAGTTCGTTGAAATATCAGAACAGAACATGGAGAGAATTATTTTTCCCATTTATCTCTAAAACCCTTTTCTGCCCTTTTACTGAAGCCAGAGTAGCATTAGAGATGAGCTGCTGTTGATACTGATTTAACAGCCAGGCCAGTTTTTTTCTCAAAACACACAGCACACTTCTGTTGAGAAAAATGATTGTTTTTTTTTTATGTTTACAGTATTACGTTGGCTTAAAGTCACTTAAATCTCATCTTTTCTTTGTGCAAATGGATTATAAAGCACTTTGCAATCTGCGGCAGGATTAACGAGGCATTTAGATGATCTATTAAAGGAACAAAGGGCAACTTTTTAGAAAAGGATTGTAAAATGTTGTTTCTACAAACTGTGCCAGGGTTAACTACTTAATACTCAGCAAAATGGAAATGGGTTTATATTGAACCTTTTTGTTTATGATGTGTTAAAAAAGCAACTGAAGAAGTGAAGGGAGAAGTACATCAAGTTCTCATGTGCTGTTTCATTTCATTATCAGTTAATCAGTGATTTATGGTAATCAGTTTCACGAGTCTCCTCTCCAGTATCAGATCAAAGGCAAAGATGTCACATAAAACTTAATCCTGACTGGAGGAAAATCCCTCTGGCTTCATGATTCAGGTCATAAATGTATAGATCATTAGCTCATGTGATATTAACTATTGAAAAGTGTCTTACTGAAAAAACATCCTCACCCTGGACTCACACACCTTTAAATTATCTCATACATAACTGACCTAATATAATTTAACATTTATTTAAAATTTTAAACTTTTACTATGTCCACCTCACAGCACTACACATATAAAAAAATGTGTTTATTACTAATTTTTATATAGTTAAGTTTTGTTTATTGTTAAGTTTTGTCTATTGCTAGGTTTTGCATATTGTTAAACTTAATTTATTGCTAAGTTTTCTCAAATTTAGTTTATTGATAAGTTATTGTATTGCTAAATATTGTATAATTTTTGTAAGATATTTTTGTCTTATTGCTAAGCTGCAGTAACAGTGAAATTTCCCGCTGGGATTACTTAAGTATCTACCTATGTATTTCTCTCTCTCCATCTATCTACTTTCTAATCTTTATGCTCAGAATAACCACTGTCTTAGAAAAACAGTCAGCACTGTGAAAACTTCCTTCCCAGAGTGAGGTGTTTTAACCAGTTGTCTATAAATAGACTGAGACTAACAGTTTTATTCTCCAGAGTGGACATTTCACTTGACCTACTATACCAGTGTGACAGATCCGATCGAGGATGGCGAGTATTGACGCCAAGATTTGGTCTAATCCCTCACATTGAACGTGGCTCAGGGTCTTCAGTGTACCAAACCAGCAGCAACAGAGTGGCTTTAACACCCTAGAAACTGTATATTGAGACGGAAATCTGAACAGACTGAATATTCATTACGCTGGACTCTTGACTCGTTGATTGATGGATCGTGTTTAATCAACATGAAGCTGACAGTTATCTTACACAAGCGAGGAGGTGTGCAGGAAGGTTACCGAGATGGAAAGCAAAGGATCAATATTTCTGTCATGTTTTTGAAATAAACAATGTTCCTGACTGTCAGATCTCAGGAATGCTATCAGGCCTGCGTGTGCTACAGTTTGAACTTTAAAAATCAAGGGAAAAGTCAGCTATTGACATGATTTTGTAATTACCTGTCAACCAACATAAAGTATGAAAGCAATGCTAGAATACATTTTGATGCAGGCTTGTGACAGAGGCTGTGAAACTTCAAGGTAGAGGCTTCATTGTATTCAGTTTATATTCCAAGTCTGAACAGCCTTGCGTGTTTTCTGACTTGCACAAGCTGTTCCTTCCATTTTAAAGTCTGAAGCACACATTGGCAGTTCATCAATGCTGCCAACAATATTTACATTGATCTCTCGCTGGATAAATTGAAAAGCGGATCAATCTCAGCGCTTCAGGAAATGATTTCTGTGACATTTAGACTGCTATTTTCCATCTTGGGTAAGTTAATAACACATACCATGTTGTGTTGGGCAAATCCTGCAAAATCCATCACATATTTAAAACGTCCTCGCACAGAGAAGTTGACTCGGTCTAACAGACCAACCAGATTTGAGCACGACCCACCGAAGGGGGAAAGCTTAGCAGAGGCTCTGACAAATTATACGTTAAAAGAGCTCAAAATTAATGTTTTATTGTTTCATTCCTATAATTTCACACTACAAGGGTGCGTTTGGATGATGAAGCACTGTCTGCAGACAAGAGACAAAGTATATTACTGGGTATTAAAAAGGGGACGATGGCAGGTTAATCCTCTTCTTCCAGATATTGACGACAAAAAGGTTAACACAGACAATGATGAAGGGAAATAATGGCTCCATGTGTTGACTGTTTTTCCACTGATAACCAAGAGAGAGACTGAGCAAATCAATATTACGTGTTTAATCCTGCTACCGGGGCAACAGCCCTTTTCAAAGATAGGGATACACGTGTGTTTGTGTACCACAACTTTAGTCTCAGTGCTCTGTGAACTGATTTTAATGAGTTATTACAAGGTATGATGTGCCAGTTGAAGTTGTGTAATTTAACATGACCCGTGGTACTACTTTTAATTTTATGAGTTGGGTGTGTGCCATTTGTTCGAGAGATAGGAAGTCTTGACAATAGCTGGAAGGCATGACAATCACACACATTACACAAAGGCCTTTCTTCCAAAACAGCTGTTTAGTTTCCACGTTGTAAAAATGCAATTTCATTGTATTTCATCCAAAAGAAAACAAACTCTTTTTACGTTCTTGACATTTTCACTGTTGAAAACATCTCCGTTGTAATGATCTTTGTGTAACAAGGGGTCAAAACACAGCTCACTAGTTCGCCAACCTGTGTAATCATCCTAAAGTGAGAGTCCCACATCTGTAACCGTGACTCCGCCTGTTCCATTTCCCCCGTCTTTTGTTCTTCGTACAAACCCTCCTAGAGCTCTTCCATTAGATAATGCCATTATCACAACTAAACTCAGGGCAATTAAATGCAGATTATGCTGTAATTCAGAGCCTGGTGCATTAGTCTGTGCTCCATCATGGAGCTATCTAATACACCTCTAATGCATTCAGACAGTAATATCCCTCTCTAATCCTTGGTAATGTTCAGTGCTGCACCTCCCCACGGATTAACCAAACCCTCTCAGTTTTAAAAGCATTCTGATCCGCACCCAAAGTGGCGTGTACCTCTGGAAGGTACACCTTTTATTAAGTTGAATCCATGCCTCTCAGAAAAGCAGTATTTTTTTTACAAATGTGCATTATTCCTTCGGTAATAGTCTGCAAGGGGTAAATGCAGGTCAGTCAGATTTGAAACAGTTCATTCCTTCATTACCATTGAAGTTTGTTATGGTTGATAGAACTGTAGGAAATTATTTTCCTTACAACATATTTTCACATATCTATTGTGGCTTTTAACCTCCTACAAACGTCTTCCCTTGTTCAGAGTAAGACAGAGATATGAAGAGGAGCTCAAAACCCATGAGCAAGGAGAAAGTAAAAGTGAGTTTCAGTGGTCAGGGACACAACGGAGATATAATAGGTATTGTCTGAGAGCAGAAAACTTTATGAAAGAAGAATGGGACAATGAGATGAGAGTCAGCACCTCCAAGTCTGAGGCCATGGTTCTCTGGGTTGGGAGTGAGTCTTTTCCCCAAGCGAGGGAGTTGAAGTATCTCGGGGTCTTGTTTACAAGATGATGGACAGGCGTTTCGGTGCGGCGTCAGCAGTTATGCGGGCGCTGTACTGGACCATTGTGGTGAAAAGGGAGCTGAGCCGGAAGGCAAAGCTCTTGATTTACCAGTCCATCTACGTTCCAACCCTCACTTATGGTCATGAGCTTTGGGTAGTGACCGAAAGAATGATATCGCGGATGCAAGCGGCCTAAATGAGCTTCCTTCGTAAGGTGGCTGGGCTCAGCCTTAGAGATAGGCTGAGGAGTTCAAGACATCCGAAGGGAGCTCGGAGTAGAGCCGCATCGAAAGGGGCCAGCTGAGGTGGTTCGGGCCTCTGATCAGGATGCCTCCTGGACGCCTCCCTTTGGCGGTTTTCCAGGCGCTCCCACTGGTAAGAGGCCCCGGGGTAGACCTAGAACACGCTAGAGAGATTATAAATCTGGTCTGGCCTGGGAAAGCCTCTGGGTTCCCCATGAAGAGCAGGACAACGTTGCTGGAGAGAGAGACATCTGGAATTCCCTGCTTAGCCTGCTGCCCCCGCGACACGGCCCCGGATAATCGGAAGAAAATTGACAGATGGACGGATGGATGAATGGGACAAAATTAGAATTACAACCTTGCGTTTGTATGCCTCCACCAACAAGTCAAGTTGCAGTTTACATCCATGTCGTCCAAAATGTCATCACTTTATCCTGTTAGACATATGTGTGAAATTGTCATAATTAGCATATGAATTCTTGAGTTATGGCCTGAAGACCTTTTGTGAGGCTAAAGTGACCTTTGACCACCAAAATCGAATCAGTTCATCCAGGAGGACGGAAGGACGGAAGGACGGAAGGACGGACAACCCAAAAACATAATCCTCTGGTTACGGTGGTCGCCGGCACGGAGGCATGAAAACACACATTCAATCACTGTTGTGTCAGACAGTAGTATATCTGGTTGACAGCACATAACCTGTCCTTGTCCATGTTGGGTTCATCTGACTCTGTGTAATTGGAAAGATGACGTATTTCATGTCTTCCTTTAAACACTACAGTGCAGAAGCTATTTAGATATAACAAAGACAGAATTAAGACAGCTATTTTGATTTCATTGCAGAGCCTCAGCTTTTGAGCTGCAGTGTGCCCTTAATGTTCCACTCAATGATGAATACGTAAGCATCCAACAAAAGCTGCATTTGCTTCATTTTAGAAAAAAGCTTATGAGGACACCATTCATCCAAGATTATACAATGCACAACCTTCAGCATCTCAATATGAGTGACGAACTGCTTCTATAATAGTCTTACTTGTGTGTGCCGTTACTGTGCAGCCAGAAGAAATCCTACTTCAAGATATTTTGTAAGGCTGGGACGATACAACTATCTCCTGATTTAATACTATCATGATTCTTGGGTGCTGATTGGATATGTATTGCAATTTTTAAGTATTGCGATTCTACAAGAATTGCAATTCGATATTCCGATTTCTTTTTTAACACTAGACCATGGGGAAAAGTTAAATCATACACTTCTAGGGACTTTTACTTTGGAAAAATGTTTGATTTTCAGCATGTACTTAGTCAGAGATATCCTGAAGTCAAATAAATCAGTCATTGTCAGGAATAAAGACATTTACATCACAAATTAGTGGTATTTTCTATTTAATTTATAAGGGACATGTAATGTTTTATACTTCTGATGAATATAATACAATCAATCTTATTTCTATATATGTATTTTGTATATACGGTTCCCTTTGTTAACACCTTATTTTGAAAACTGGACATAGTCACACGTGTATACTTCCGCGAACTTCGCCAAGTCCGTCGCTAGCTCTCTCATCAGCTTCGTTCTCTTTATACATCCATGGTCAGCTCCATCGGGGCTGTTTGAATGCATTTAACATAAATGTCAGTATATGGGTGCTCTACAGTTGTAGCGTCAGCTGATTTGACCATGGAGATGAGAGTGACGGCCGGCTTGACCGTACGATACCGCAATACGATGATGTTTTCTGTCCATGACAGAGTTAGCATGCAGCTTTAGCCGTGATATCTAGCTCTGCTTTTCCTGGCAAGTGTTTCCATACTTTACTGGATGTGTAGTGTTTACCACTTTTGATTAAAAATGTGAGGGTGCAGGTCGTATCCACGCCGACCCTCCGCCGTTTTCTCCTCTGTCGTATCTGTCGGTTTCTGCTCAGTACGGCCGGCCAGCTGCTGTTTGTTTTGGTTGACGGATACGGATATGACGTCATGTTACTCTGACTACAACAATAAAAGCAGTAACTTCCTTCTACCTCCCTATAGATTCAAATGAAGCAAATATATTGATTGTGGCTTAAAAAAAATATATTTCAAAATCGTAAAAAAAAAAAAAAAAAATTGCGACACATAGGTGAATCATTTTTTTCCCATCCCTAATGGCTAGCCTTTCATATTTTGCTGGATGTTGTCCAAAAGGTCTCGAAAATGAAGTGAAAGCACAAACCAGTTGCTTTTGACTTTTGTTTTACGCCGGAGCACTGTTTGGTTTTTAAAATGTTTAGTAAAATAAAAGCGAGGCATCACTTACACATTCAGTGCCAACTGCAGTATAAAAACTTGGATAGAGAAACCGTCCACCGCTACAACATCACAAAGTGTCTGTGAGGACACGTCAAACCGTAATGACGATGGTTCAGAGCCAGAGAAATTCGATTGTTCATTCAGCCGGAAGCATTAGCAGGAGCCTTGTTATGATCTCGCCGCTCATGTTACCTCTGAGTCACAAAGACATACACATGATCTGTATAAACAGAATGACAGGGAGATAAACATACAGACAGGGGAAGTCTACCAGTTGTAAATAAAAGGCTTAACAGTCATTAGCTACAAGAGAAAACAGAGTTGCCATCCTCGCCATCCAGCGGCACGCTGTGCTTACAGCTGAAGCACGAGAACGACACCTGATCTGCATCAGCACCAAAACAAAACATGACTGAGGCATTGCAAGAAACACTAACAACAGCTGTTATATCAAGTGTTATAGATTTTTATTTATCCAATAAAGCTGTAATTAAATATCTACAGTACATCTCAGCTGAATCACACTCATGAATTCATGTGGATAGTCCTGTAACACGGTCTGTGTCCACCCAAAAACTTGATTTATCAAAATCCAGTATATTTGGTAACTGTGACTGTGGTCTGGGTTATTCTAAGGCTACGAGGTGTCAGCCTGAAAACTTCTGGCATGCTTACTGTCAAACCACCTCAACTTTTTCAGTGGGCAAGACAAACTCTAGGGAGGAGGTAAGAGAAAGAGAAGAGAGAGAGAGACACAAACACAGAAACAGATCCTTCCACTTCAGTCAAATATTTAGTTTCTGAGCTAAATATACAGACTTTGGATTTCTAGCTGTGTGGTGTTGATTTCACTTCATTTATTTGGGGGGTTGGAAGTAAAACTGAAAGTCTTTTAAGTGCAGATGGGAATCGGATGAAATTCTTCTGGATGAAACTACAGTTTTCACATTTCATTGCATTCAAGGCATGAGTATCAAGGATGCACCGATACCGGATCGGATATCAGGCCAATACTGACTCAAATAGCTGGATCGGATATCGGTGACAATGGGGCCGATCAATTAAACACAGTTCTATGTTTATATGCTATATACATTATATACTGTAATTTTAATTACTGTTTAAGTTTTGACCAATTTGTTGCTGTACTAAAAATGTTTACACTTGAATTGTAATTCCTGTTAATTTTTAAGATTTTTTTGCCAACTTGTTGGTGTACGATTTATTATTTTAATAATAAATAGAAATTCCCTAAATGTATGTCTGTGTATTTATTTGTTGCATTTTGTTTTACGAAGTTAGGAAGGCAATGTTTAAATCAAGCCTGATGTTGCCTTACACATAAAAGAATGATCCCAATCACGTCCACACAGTGAGGCATACAGCTTATTAATTAAACACTGGTATCAGATCAGTACTCGGTGTCAGCCGATACCCAAAGCCCAGGTATCGCTACCGGGACTGAAAAAGTCGGATCCCTAGTGAGTATAATGGAATGAGCAGGATGCTTCTTGTTATTTCACCCTAGGAATGATTAACTAATGCCTCCATTATAAAGCATGACTTTATTGATCCATACCTGTATATAATTAACCCTGCATTTCCTTACGTAAGTATATAAAATAAGATTACATTTTATTGATCCGTATGGGTGAAATCATCCCAGAAGAAAAGGGAAAATAATAAGAGAACATGGTGATAAAATATGACAACAATAACAAACCAGGCCGTACACTTCATTCTGCGTATGGATTAAGTTGACAGCCATCGCTAACCACTCTCCGGGAGGGAGCGGATGTTGACACACAGACCTTTAATGACACTTTTAATGTCTTAAAACCAATCTGTTTGTGCATCTGCAGCATTTGTTTTCTGTAAACTGGAGCAAACTAATACAGCAGAATGGACAACATACTGTGCATTTGGTCACACAGGCTAAGGCTTAGCAACTCACATGCGGCTGTAACTACTGGTGATGATAGAGATGATAGAGCCCAATGAAATGTATGATCATCTGGATTATTCAGTACTCTGTAATCCATGAGTGACTTCAGTGTGACTGATGGCAGCGATCTGGCACTTTTGCTACGGTATAATCGTGTACTAGAGGAGGGGGGGGAGTTGGTGAACAAAAACAAAAGGCTGTTTAATCAAGAGAAATGACTGATGTGAAGGGGAAGATACTTGAGTAAACAGTTAGATCATCTATTTCCCAGTTTCATCTCATCAGGTTTCTCATTCACAAATTCCCCCAGGATGTGACAAAAGAAGTTGGTGTTACAAATCTGTCTGGGTAACTGGCTGATTTAATCTGCTGCCTCCCCGATCAATTGCTCCAGCTCATTATTGTGAGCGGCTTCTTGAGACACCAGAAACATTTCAACAGGTTTCCAAATTGTGTCGAGGGCGAAAAATCCATAACAACTCCTCGTCTCTGCAGATGCCACGACCAAATTTCAAAAACAAGAGAGGCCGAAGGGAGACGAGTAGAGGCTCAGAGTCACAGGGCCCTATTTTACTTCACCTTGTTAAGAGGAAAAATATAGGAATCTGTTACCACATTCACCACTCAGATATGTACGCCAGTTTGTTCACATACAAACAATTCACCCAAGACTTTAACCCTTTAAATACGGACCTGCAGCTGGCGGTCGCAGGAGATCGTTGTTTGCATTATCCTGTTTAAATCGATCCAAAATAAAAACCCTAATAGCTAGAACATTAATTCTTTTTGCAGCGGAAAGCTAAGGCTTCCGTCTTTCGCGTCATCACTTTGTTGCTTGTGATGACGTTGCAACCCAAAAAAATGGTTTTCGGGACAGCCCTAGTTGCGTTACGTTACATTGCATTACGTTGCGTTGCGTTGCGTTGTGCGTTGCGTTGCGTTGCGTTGCGTTGCGTTGCGTTGCGTTGCGTTGCGCTGCGTAATAAACATTGCGGTATAAAAAATGATAGTGAAACACGCGGTGGTGTTGCCTCGTAATTGCCTCATAACAATGAGCATATCTCATATATCTCATATAAAAACTAAAAAATGTGCATACTTCAAATAACTTATGGAGTGTTAAGAACTATTTTGGCCATGTCTCTGCGTTGAGAAACCTTTTGGATCAACATGTTTTGTGTATTTATTTAGTAATATTTTTAAAAAAAGCGATTTTTTCTATTTCGATTTTTGTGATCACAAATGACATCACAATAAGTAAATATACCAATGTAGGCACTGGCGGATCGTTTCTATTGCAGAGTTCAAAGGGTTAAGAGAAAACACAGGAAATTGATTTATGTGACTGTGTATGTGATATTACCTAAATCAATTTTGAACTCAGCCGGGCCTAAAAGGAATTCCTTTTTCCATTTGGTTTCAACCCCTGCTCCCTGCTCCCTATCATATTGCTGATTCTTATTTTAGAAGAGAAGAAAGAGGGTAGTCCCCGCGTCAATTTTCTTCATGTCTGTTTGTCAAGCCTGCCCTTTAAAGCTGATGAGATGCACGCCATCAATTAAAGGTAAATTCTACCCATCAGATCCTGTTAATCCTGAGAGTGCCTGGCCCCGAGATGTTGACCCGCGTGGATCTCTGAAGGTCACCAGCCATCGACGTAAAGCGGCACGCTAAAACTGAAGGTTTTATTTAACTGCAGAGGCCAACATGAGGTCTGTATTAAATGGCAAGACAGACAATCCAGCTTAGGGGGACGTTGCGGCCAGCCCAGAGGCCTACTTTGCATGCAGACAGATGTGGGATTTGTGACTTGTCGATGTTACAGCATCGATTCAGAAGTAAAGGGAAGGATTGTTCCGCGCTGCAAACATCCAACCCAAAAGATAATCCCAGTAAGCGGGAACACTTCCTACGAGCAAATGACGGAACAACAGGTGGTCCCATTCACACAAAAACGGTCTGAATGAGTGTTTTATTCAAGTAAAAGCTACCATTAAGCTCCCATTAAGCACCTGCTATGATACGATTCTGTCCCTCAAAACATTATCATCAAAAATCTGAAAGCAGATTTAACAATGAAACCATAGACTTGGCTTTAATCATCTAAATGGATGATTTTAAGGACCATTACGGCAGCTGCTCCGGGTCTTTTAATAGGTCAAACTAACCTAACTACAGCAAATTGGTGCATTCTGAAAGGACACTGTGTATCTGCAGGGATAATGTGTGCCGACATTGGCTTCATAACAGTTATTCTCGTAGTTGTGAGTTACCATTATGTTGTTTGCGTGCCCTCAGCAAGCCTCATCTCCTTCAGATTGTTCCTACACTTCCCTGAATGCCTTTCAACAACACCCAAACAACTCGGCAGGAACGTTGCATCCATATGTGACAGCAGAGAGAGCAACATACTGTAGTGATAGTATCTCGGCTTCTTTTATGGTGTATTCCTCCATGTATGATTGTTAAACACTGTTGCAAAATAGTGAGCAAAGCCAATTCTGTATTAGTCCCTGGACACACCATAGACTGTATATAAGAAGTGGACGTAGGCACCGTGACATCACCCATTGGTTTGTGGACTACGGTTTTGAAGCATCGAGGTCGGCATTTTGGCCGTCGACATCTTGGTCGTGTCTAGAAGATACAGCACAAATTGCGAAACTCTCGCGAGGTGGTTAAGGTTAGGCATTGACCTTGAATGTTTACAGTTAGGATAGGTCGTCGGGCAGCGAGTCTCACAGGAGTTTTTGCAAGTTTTTGCTATTTGGGGGTTACCCTCTACACACACGACCCGCCATCTTGGTTTTTGGCCATTGCCATGTTGTTTTTTTGCAACCAGAAGTGACACAAAAACCGAATGCTGAATAAGATATTTTAGGCAACCAAAAGATTATAAATCTAAAACTGAAAACACACTGTAAAAGGCTTAAAGTTCTAAGATGAACCCACGGACAACTCCCAGACCGGACAACGCTGTGGTAGCGACCTGTCAAACACAAGGTAGCCACGCCCTAAAGCATCCTCTGCTTCATGGTCTATTTGACTCTAAATGGGACCATAATTTACTAACTGGACATCACGCTGTATTGAAGAAGACTTGAAACTAGCGATTGAGACCATAAACTCATGTTTACAATGTTTACTGAGGTAATAAATCAAGTGAGAAGTAGGCTCATTTTCTCATAGACTTCTATACAATCAGACTTCTTTTTGCAACCAGAGGAGTCGCTCCCTGCTGGCTGTTAGAAAGAATGCAAGTTTAAGGCACTTCCGCATTGGCTTCACTTTTCATGCCCGGAGGTTGCCGCCTGGGACGAGTCTGTCCCAGTCTCACTGATGCTAAATAGTGTCAAATTCTTTCTGGCTGTTTTATGGTTGTTTATTAGTAAAGACATCACTGGGCTGGAACAATAAACTGAAAATAATTTCACATGATAAACATGACAAATTTGTATTCAAGCCCTGTAAAACAAGCTAGCCACAATAAATATTAACTATAACTACTCTTGACAAGCCAAAGGGGGAATCACTATGAGATGAGACTCACCACTTTGGCTCACTATGCTGCGTCTGCACGCTCTCAACCTGAGTCCATTATGTCCGAGCTGCCAAACACTTCCTCCTGCAGGAGCTCAAGTTCCCAGAGCAAACACAGAGCAGACACCACGACACGGAGCTGCTGGCAGGGCCCTCTCTTTCATCTGACTCTACATGGGTACGCTGTCCATACTAATTTCTTCCACATTCATCAATATATGCACGCACACACTAACACACACTCATACATAAATTTTCTTTTTCTGGTTTTAAGGCCAAGCATTGGAAAGTAAAGCTAAGGATTGATTTTCACCCAAAATAAGTGATGTCAGATTTTATTGCTGCTTCAGATAAACTGTAGTAATGTTGACGCTGTAGTAAAAGATGGGAAAAGCCAGAATGACAGTTTTGAGAATAGCAACAGGTTGCTGCTCTGTTCTGGCTTAGACAAAATGTCACATCCAACGGAGGCTAATAAATAATACTCCATGTGGATCACATCATTCCAACACCAGTGTGTCGGTAAAACACAAAACAGCCGTTTGTGTCAACTTGTGTTTAAAGTTAGGGTAGGTAGGCAATTTATTTTGGAATTTTTTTTGTTATATTTGTTGAAATTCTCTTTATATCCCGACAGCAATCAGTAAAGCAAATACTCTGACAAAACAAAAGAATCCAGTATCTGTAGCTGTCACAGGCCTGCATGAAATGACTGGATGGCCTACCTGTCTGTCTACCTGCCTATCTGCACGCACTCTGCTTGTGCACTCATTACGCGTGCCAGAAATCCACAGCCTTACTGATATGGGTCGCCTGTTTTGCATACTTTTCCCTTGAATTTGTATTGAACATACAACGGTGTAAGCACTACAATAAAAACATTTGTCCTTGAAGGTAAGAGCTGGTGACATGGAGGCAAACTTTCTCTAATATGCAACATTAATATTAATGCTCTCATAATAGCACAGTTTACCATTCAAAAAGCCATTCTTATTTCTTAAAAAACTATTTCATTAATGTTTGTTGCCAACTCTGTATAGGAGAAGAGGTCAAAATGCCACTAGTTACCATAAAACTTCAAATTTCTATACACAAGTGTAAACAATTATATTAAAGCAAGGGTATTCAGGTTTTTTTTTGGTGGGGGGAGCATGTTGTAATGTTCAAGTGTTCTCAAGAAAACTAGACTTCTGCACCTCCTCATGGCTCTGTATACAGGCTTTAAAAAAATCTAGCATGTGATGGGAGACTTTGATAGGTCATTTCAGAAAGAGGACGTTCCTATTGGCTGTTCTACAAATGCAGGTGCATGTGCACGTCCCTTCAGATGGTGAAAGCCTGATTCAACGGCATAACATTCTGCAGGAAAGGTTGCTATTCCAGCACTGGTAACAACTGTCTACACTGCAAAGCAATTCAAAAAAGGAAGATCAAAAAGAGTTGGACAATTTCAGAGCGTTTCAGAGATGGAGAGAAAATGTTGCTGGTAGTTTAGCCTTCTGCTAACCGTAGCTAAAGGCGCACAGCTGTGGCTAATTCAATTTCATGTAGCTAGCTAGAGTCTTGAATCACAGTGTGTCATCTCAAAGGGCTTTACAGGCCAACAAGTTTGCAAAGAAAACAGGACGGTAATTCTCATAAATGTGCCGCTATATAACGGCTTCGGGATCACACTGATGATCAGGATGATCATGACTAGTACTCTTTCAGGTTGAAAGAAGGTTGAATGAAGTGCGTGCATAACCCATGTGTTTTTTGCCTTTTCCAGAAAACAGCCTACCCCAGCTTTAAGTCAGTGCTTTACAAATGATGTCACTTCCTTACCCAACTATGTAAAACATGAAGTCTGCATTGAGGTTCAGCTATTCTCTTCCAGAATCCACCACTTGCCCCAACAACAGGTGAAATCACACATCCAGAAAAATTATAATAGGAACAAATTGTGAACCCAAAACAATCTGGACTGAATTTTGTGTTAAACAATATAGACAAGATAAATTAACATGGAAAACAAATCCAGTATTTGAGCCAAATCCAGGAGCAGACAAAGCCATGTGATGCTTCGCTGTAGCTTTGTCTTCCAGCTGACAGAGAGAGACCGAAAAATCTGACCATTCAAACTCCATGTGACATCAGCCTGACAGCAGGGACACGGACGTCATCCCACCTGGGACTGCTCAGTCAGTTCCCTTCCTGTGCTCAAATCCCCTTATCAAACTGTGAAACAGATTTGGGCTACATCATGACAGCATGCAATCAGGAACTGAATAGGGCTCTATTATCTCATGACACGCAGGTGTCAAGAGGATGTATTTCCCTCCATGCAGGAGCCGTCCTGTGCCAAGAGACAAGGAGATTTGCATCAACGTGTCGTCCAGGCCTCCATGAGTGCCCAGAAGGTAACCTGATACAGGCTCGGAAGCAACGGAGGGAAGAACTGAAGCAAGGGAGCGACAAACATCACAACTCCATTTAAAATATTGACATATCTGACTGAACATCAGCGCTCAATCACATAAATTTAAAAGCAATATTTATGACGAATGCTCATTTTGTAAGCACTGGGATTTACATATTCCAACACAGTCCCTCTAGGGCTGACAGATATCGCAAACAGCAGCATTTTTTTCTGTGCAAAAATGACAAACACATTAGAGCTATGAGGTGCATTTTGAACACAACAGGGCATTTCCCGGGCAATTCAGGTGATAAATAATGCAGAACGCCATGATGGATTAGTCTAATCTTAATGCAGCTGGTCCAAATTGATTGTCGAGAAACAGGAAGAGAGACTAGAGGCTTTCATTAAAATTCAAGACGACCATACAGTTTGCTTTTGGGCAATGCCGTTTCTGGTCAGAAGCAAGCTGCCAGCCAGCACCTCCACCTCACCTTTTAGCTTTTTTAATACATCTGAAATCATATTTTGACTCTCATACACTTTTACGCAACATGCCTTAGATCAGTTTTACCTACAGTGAAACAATACACACTTATGCAAATCAAAACACACAATCCACTGGTATAGAGTTATGCTAATAGAAAGCAGCAGTGGCACTGGCAATTTACAGCACCCAGCAAGACTATAACAACAGTCATCCAAATACTGCAGCGAGATGACTGATACAATCAATCTTTTTTTCTGTAAAGTATACAGCAGGACTACATCCTTTCTAAAACCACAGGGAATGTCCCACCCAAGAAAGCCAAACTGGTAATAACAATACCAATATAACTACCAAGGTCTGAAATTAGCACCCGCAACCCGCCAAATACGGGTAAATTGTTGGCAGTGGCGGATAAAATCGTCAGGCCATCCGCCACTTTGGCAGACAGGGGAAACACTAGAGATGGGAATAGAGAATCAGTTCCCGTTGAAAACCAGTTCTTAGTTGTCTGATTCCTTGGCATCTCATGCCTCAGTGACTAGCGATTCCTCTTATTGATGCTTTCCGACCTTTACGCATGCACAATTACACAACGGCATGCGCATGCCGTATCATGTTTCAGGCAAAGAGAAAAAAAAGTGCTCTAAAGCATTGTGCCACTACTAAACCTGAGGGACACACCCTATTTTTATCCTGATAAAGCTACTGTACACTGTGAACAACAAATCCCTGTTGCAGTTAGTGACATTACCTGTTAGAAGCCGGAGGGCAGCTCAGTCCTGCTTGGCTAAATAACGGAGCTACTCTCATTAACGGAGGTTCCATTGAGTTACATTATGAGGTGTTCAAACTCTAAAAATGACTATTGGTTGAAGGTAAATTACAACGTTATCATGATGTGTTCAAATGTAATCTCGTAAAATTAAGTTTTTGGGGAGAAACTTGAATAAATCCAGTTATTTGTAGGAGATGTTTTCACAGCAATATAAAATAGATTAAAGAAAGGGAATTATGACCTCTTTAACTTACTAACACGAGCTCTAAGCAGCTTGCCAAGATTTGTTTTAATAAAAGCAAATGTTTAAATAATCCTAATCATTTGAATTGTGAGTTTTTATGCAAATAACCACCAAAAATAATATCCCCCCAAAAATAGGGCTCTCCCGGAAGATACGGTGCAATTCAAACACTGGAATTTACCATTTATATAATGTTTTTTTATGTAAAATATATCAAACATTGAATGACACTAGATCTAAAATGTTATTCCTTCATTTAGCGCATTGATTTCAAAAGTGGCATTGAAAAAGGTTAATTTCAGACCCTGGTAACTACACTAAAGATATGAATGTAACAGCTAAAAATGGTTAAAGAGCAGAAGATCCTTCAAACAAGTTGACATGTTTGTTTGGTCTTAGACAGTACTAGATGTTATAGCGTGTCTTTGTTTGGAAGGATGGCGTTGCAGCCCACCAGTAGTGCACTAGTAGAATGAGGACACATTGAAGCTGTTCTGAAGGCTTGAAGTGGTCTAACACCTTTCCAAGAAACATATAAGACACCTTATGTTGGTTTTTAATCATATCACCATCACTAAAAACACATTTTTTTCTTGTACTCAGAGCACTTCTTTAGACCACCTCAGCTTTATATATAATTTTATATATTTATTGCAATTTTTGTTCACTATTTTAACACTAGACCACGGGGAAAAGTTGAATCATACATTTCGAGGGACTTTTACTTTGGAAAATATCTCAATTGATATAGTAAAAAAAAATATTTTCAGCATGTATGTAGTCAGGAATTTCTTTTTTTTTCCAGCAACCCAAAAATCAAAGAATAAAGACATTTCCCTCACAAATTAGTGGTATTTTCTTTTTAATATATAAGGGACATGTAGTGTTTTATACTTCTGGTGAATATAATCCAATCAATCTTATTTCCATATATGTATTTTGTATAGACAGTTCCTTTTGTTAACACCTTATTTTGAAAACCAGATGTAGTCACACGTGTATACTTCCGCGAACTTCGCCAAGTCCATCTCTAGCTCACCCGTCAGCTTCGTTCTCTTTATGGTCAGCTCCATCGGGGCCGTTTGACATGCATTTAACATAAATGTCAGTATATGGGTGCTCTACAGTTGTAGCGTTGGCTGATTTGACCACAGAGATGCGGGAGATGGTTGGCTTGACCACACGTTACCGCAATACAATGACGTTTCCTGTCCATGACAGAGTTAGCATGCAGCTTTAGCCGTGATGTCTAGCTCTGTTTTTCCTACAATGTGTGATACCCAAAGTGTTTCCATACTTTACTGGATGTGTAGTGTTTACCACTTTGGATTTAACATGTGATTCATTTTGGCCGACTGCGGTTTGTTTTAGTTGACGGATACAGAACGGATATGACGTCATGTTACTCAGACTACAATAATAAAAGTGGTAACTTCCTTCTACCTCCGCAAAGACTCAAATGAAGCAAACATATCGATTCTGGCATAAAAAAATCAATAAAAAAAATGTAAAAAAACGCGATACAAAGGTGAATCTGATTTTTTCCCACCTCTACTAGTTAACAAGGTCATTGAGAGCTCAAAGCTCATTGATATCACTACCAATGAGTAACTCACTGTCTTGTTAATGTTAGTTTTACAGTAATGTTGACTGAACGTAATAAGAAGTAATAGCTAGGAGTTGTTTTAACTACTTTCTATGGTGAACATGAATCAGTGGTGTTGGTCCTTTTACAGCTCAGCTGGGGAGGCCTCAGGACTAAGAGTTTTTACTGCTGGGGATTCGCTGGAGCAGCGTTAGTTATTACGGTCGCTGTCAGACAGACCATATCTCTTCAGGCACCAGGGAGCGGCGTACAGGTCATGGTCTTGATCACCGTCTATGATTTAGAGGTGTCCAACACGGTAGCAATGGCTAGTTTTCTACAGGGTACATGTCTCTCAGTGTGCATGACAGACTTGTTCAACTGTAATAAGGAAAAGAACCACACCAATATTGGTACAGTGATATTGTTAGTTGATATTGGTGTTTAACAGCCTTATCAGGATACACATTTACTATTAATACGTGGCTACGGTCCAAACACAAATCTATTGCTGGTGACTCTGAGGGCCGAATTTCTTATAGAAACTTTTTTTTACATCGCAGACTGCTGTTGATTGCTGCATCAATTCACATTGATCTTTTTGATTGATTAAACTAAAGGCACCAAACAAAGATATGCTACTCGTTGGTCTGTGGTGACAGAACTGCTCAAGTATGGTTTTGCCAGAAGTTACTTCAGCTTGTAGTGATGTCCCCTCAATACTTAATCTTATATGATTAAAGTCTTTGAAATGATGTGAAAGTAGACACGAATAAGAGAAATGACTATAATGCCAAAGGTTAATTAGATGTGTTTGTTCACAGGCAGTGCATTGTATTGTGCTTGTTTCTGGACCATTGTTTCTGTATCAGTTAACTGCGCTGTCTTTTCCTTTCTTTTGAACTAACTGAACTGGATCAGTGACTGTGCCTCTGTTTTCAATACAAGACAAAAAAAATGCCTTAAAAATACCTGGCGATCATATCAGGTTAATGGAGTCCATATCTATGTTTATATGATGGGTGCACATTTCTGTAACAGGAAGAAATAATAAACGTCTTCCAAATATTCCAAATTGTAAAAAAATTGTATTTGCAATGGATTAACTTAAAGCCAATAAAGCCAAAGTTTCTTTTATTTTACTATTCTACTGCTACTTAATATGAACTTATATAGATATAAGAAAGGTTATATGCAGAGGTTACACCTACTCAGGAAGCTTAATTACTTCGTGGTGAGCCAGAATATTCTTGAAATGCTGTACAAGAATCTGGTGGAAAGCATCTTGTCCTTTAACATGGTCATTTGGTACGGACACTTGAATGTCGAATGGAAAGAGAAACTGTAAAGAGTGGTTAACACGGCCAGTAAAATTATAGGGGAACCACAGATGCAACTAAGCAGAAAGTTAATGACATGAAAAGTGACCTGTCCCATCCGTTGAACCCACAATTTGAACTACTTCCCACTTTAGACTGCCACGAGCCACCAAAAATGTCTATAAGAAATAATTAGTTCCAAGCGCAGTAAAATTATTAAATAATGAAATACATAGTTAATCCCCCTCACACACCTCCCGAACTGCAAGCTCCTCCAGTGTTTTATTGTTTCTTACTATTGTCTTATTTGTAACTCATGTTGATTGTGGTGAAGCCAAAGACAATTTTCCACATTGTGGACAATAAAGTTTCTAACTAACTTAATTAACTAACTTATCATGTGACTGATTTTGATTGTTTTGAGGAAGAAAATAAAGATGCTGAATAAAAAAAAAGTGAAAAGGCGTCCACAGCGAGGCTCAACCATACATCCCTTGTCAAGTCACTAAGTTGCTAACATCTGCAGAACTTGACTGACGTGCGTTTCCCCACAAAGCCCTTATGTAATCACACAGTGGCCATCTAAAGACAGGGCAAGTGTCCTCCTATAAACAGAACTTGCTCTATGCATAGCAGTGTGTCTCTTCAGGGGACCGGGGAGCAACTCTAAATATAACCCACGTTGAACTCTGCCCCCTTCCCTCTCTGTCTCATAAACACATGCACACACACACATATGCACACACAGATATGCCCTGATGCCTCTTCTCTGCTCTGCTCCGTTCAAAAGGCCTCCAACTCTTGTATCTTGATGTCCATCTTAACCCCTAAGAGTATGCCCATGCAATGTTAACTATATGAGAAGAAAAAAACACCACAAGCTAAATCCCTGAATGATAATTTCCTTTGCTTTACCAGCGTGAGATGAAGGGATCTGATATGTGGGAATGTTCAAAGAGAGAAAGAAAGTGGCCGTACAGGATCAAACCCCATGGGTAGCCGCCCAGGGCAGAGGGCACCGTAGAGGGCAGTTTTCTGGCTGTGAGCCCAAGAACTGACAAGAGGCCAACAAGAAAGTAAAAAGACAGAGATAAAAGGAGAAGAAATACAGAGAGAGCTGGCAGTATACTTGCTGCATGAGCAAAATTCTGCTGTTAGCATCAAAGCTGTTAGATATTAATCTGTTTCTTTGTTCTAAGTATACCGCCGCTTTACAGCAGAGAGGACGGCACGGCCACTGAGGTGGCAGAGATGAAGCAACAGATGGAGCAGTGTGGCCTCAGCTCTGACTGAAGCTGAGGGGGTTTATGAAAATCCCAGGACCACCGTCAACGGGGCTTTCATGTGTCCGTCACGGACCATTTCCTCTCCGAATCATTTCTTGGAGGGCCAAATAATAGTTGGGTTTATGGCTCAAACTGTGACACAAATGTAAATCGATGCCCGTGCTCTGCCCTATTTGTTCGAGGTTTGCATCACCCCATATTTGTGTGGGCAAATAAATAAAGAAACACATAAATTGCTAACAGAAAACTGGAGAAAATAATATGTGGAACCTACTAATTTTGACATTGATATTCATTTTTAGCATGCCCAGAATCTGAAGGGGCACTTGTGAAAGATAAAAGTCCTGCTGGATTAGTACTTCAAAGTTTCAACTATGAGGGTTTTTGCTAATTTTCTGCTCACTACTTTTACACCACTAAATTAACATAATTGCGCTCCATTTGATAGAAGAAACTAAGGACATAACTCCTGAAAAATAAGCTGTGGTACTTCCATATATTTATATAACTTTAGTGTACCAGTAATATATATTTTGTTGTGTAATGAAAGTAGCTACTATACTGCAGAGATACGCTATTTTCCAGTGATTTCACTGTCAGCGTGGTTTATTTCAGGCAACCTCAGGTTGAAATTGTAATAAACTCACCAGAGTTTATTACAGGCGCTGTAACCCCCTGGAGAAATAATAGCATGGACTGATGTATCACTGTCTGCAGGACGCACAAAAAATCTGCCACACTGTAGCTGTGGCGCCGTTACACGCTGGCTGCTGGTTAGGTCTGTTATGTCTATATTTTCATTGATCACGTTGGATAATTTGCAGTCGTTGGTCAACGCTTTCAACTGTGCAACATACTGAATAATGAGTCCAGGCCAATTGGTTAGATAAGTTATGTGTTTCTGGCCACCACTGACACTGCAATGGTGCATTATAACCTTCTAGTCTTCTAACGTAGGAAGTAACGCTCAAATGAAGCAGAAAAAACGTGCTGTTTGAGCAGATTGACATGGAAAGACAAGAAAACAAGAAGAAGAAGAAGAAGAAGCAATAGTAGAATGTGTGTGCAAGCCGGCACAGACAGACAGACAGACAGACAGGGACCATGCACACTCCCGAGTTTACCTTTCCATGGTCTGTCAACAAGAGGCCTTATTGGGATGACACGGTGGCGGTGGCGGATGTGCACAAGGATATTCTGAGTACTGTCCAAACACTGAACAGCACAAGGTAAACAAAGACACGGCGCACTGACGGGATTTGGCGGATGACATTTGTGGTCATTATCATTTGTCTGACACTGTGAAAGTGTGTCAAACAAGACCATTACAGGAAATGAGAGGCACGGCTGGTTTATGTTGGTTGGTTAGAGTCATTAGAATGTATGTCAGGTTTTTATATTGTGGTTATTTGTGGTATATATAACTGTTTTTTGTATCACAAACCCTAACCCTAACTCATGTGAACTACCCCATGCAGTTTGGGACAAAAACCATGCAGTTTTTTGCATGCAGTATAAATGTGATATATTGTCCTACTCTAAAATGGTATATTTCTGGTGTGTTCTTTATACTATGACAGTTTTCCTAAAATTAAATTTAAAAAAATCGCAATATCGCCTTGCTTACAGTATTACCATATATCGCAATATATTGAATTGTTACCCCTGCATCATGATACGTATCGTATCGCCAGATTCTTGCCAATACACAGCCCTAATA
>CAKAOI010031350.1:0-30031 GCA_916701655.1 Sebastiscus albofasciatus | reverse complement strand
GATATACTCTACCATGACTTTTTAAAAAAAATGTCGACATACTATAATATGACATTTTTTATTTTTTAGACATACTATACTGTGCCTTTTTTATTTTGTTGGACATATTATACTATGAATTTTTTTCAACATTCTCTACTTTGACAGTTTTATTTTGTTTGACATACCATACTATGACTTTTTTTTTCGACATACTCTATTATAACTTTTCAGACAACTATGCTAAGACTTTTTTAATTTTCGACCTATTATACTATGTCTATTTTTTATTTTTTAGACATACTATAATACGACTATTATCGACCTACTGTACAATTACTTTTTTTTTTCAACATACTATACTATGACTTTTTTCAAAATAATATACTTTGACATTGGAATGATTTTTTTCGACATAGTACACTATTACTTTTTCTGACATACTATACTATAACTTTTTTGTAACATACTATACTTATTCATGACATTCGTTATGCCTTCCTTAACTAAGACATTTTTAATGACATTTTTATTTATTTATTATTTTATTATTTAGAAAGTAATAATAATTAAAGGATCAAGAAAATATTTTTGCTTTACTGGTGTTTCCTTACTCTGAGTTCATCCAGCATCGATCTCATCTCAGAGGCGGTTGCGGAGACCAAAACTATGGAGTCTCCCTGCGTCTTCTGACCACGGTCGGGAGGCTGAAGCAGGAAAAGTTGACACTGGGATCAACATCAGCTGGGCCTTCAATCATTTGTTTGGTAAGCTAACATCACTGCCAAGCATGTGAAATATATAGTGATATTGTGGTTTTAGCTGGCTAATGTTAACGTTAATCAACATGATACCTGTCAATCACTTTCAGTCTCGAGTATGTCGCCTCACTGTTCTGACCGATGATCGCTCATGTCTATGAAGTGCGAGCACAAGTGCGAGTCTCGTTGACTTAACGGTCTTAATGTGCCACTGTTACAAGCAATTTCTCATTCTTACATAGAGTCCCTTTAAAGCTGGGTTGGGCAGTATATTTTTGGCATCATTTAGCAAAAATTCCATAATAACCTTTCAGCATATTGTAATTCAAGTGGTTCAAACCAGACTTCTGCACCTCCTAATGGTTCTGTTTTCAGGCTTTTGAAAATCTAGCCCGTGACGGGAGACTTTGGCCAATCACAGGTCATTTCAGAGAGAGAGAGCTGCGGCGCAGCCATGACGACTACGGTTAGCGGAAGGCCAAACTATTAGCAACATTTTCTCTCCAACTCTGAAACGCTTCGGGGGTTTAAGACAGAAGGGAGAGAAGAGAGCTGCAAGATGAGGGCTGTATTACCAAATTTCCAGAAAACTGCCAACCCTGGGTTACCACTTGAATTACAATATGCTGAAAAGTTTTGCCCAATAGCACCAAAAATAAACTGCCTTCCCCCAAGCTTTAAATGGGCTGCAATTTCAGCTTTAGAGATAATGATATTCTCAGGAAGTGTAAATCACACTGAATGGTGTCTGAATGTCCACGTCTATTACACACCATACGCTATAATATCATGAATTTTCAGTTCATAACAAAGCGAAATGTCCTCCCTTAGAGCTTCAGCACAGAGAAGATGTTGTCTCAGTTGGTCTGTATAACGTTTCGCTTCTTGCCAGATATCATCCATTGAGGCTGCACAAAAGTGTGAGACATATAAAAGCACCTGTCTTAACATGCAACAGAACTGACAGTAAAAATCATACATCAATAATACAGTTTTATATAATTTATAGTTACCATTAACATTGGAAAGTGTATTACACACAAAGGTAAACTAGATCCTGTTCTATATACTCTGGTATGGTAGGTGGCGGTATGCACATAAAAATCGGCATTGCAATCTGCCAAAAAACACAAGAAGAAGACGACAACTACACTAGAAGGTCGAGGATTGCATAATGTTCATGAATAAAATGACAAAGATACACAGGAGTTGGACCTGAAGACTCTTCCATAGTTCCCACGGACCGTGTAAACACCAGCCCACCAACCATCTAGGCTAAATAACTAATAATAATTAATGTTGAATATGAATAATGACTAATGTTGTGGGATTATTCCTTATTCCATGGGCTATTTTGGGATTCATACATCAATATAACATACTTCTATAGAATAAAAATTAAGAAAAACGAAGCATTCAAATATTAATTTGGAAGTTGATTACCATGGCAACTGCCAAAGCTTGGAACTATTCAGGTCAGCCCTAGCTATATGATGAAACAAAATAAAGTTATGAATTTTGAGTTGCATTCATTTTCAAGTTGAACCATGTTGCACACATGTAAACTAGCCAAGTCCAGTGTGTCCAAATCTTCTTTTCTAATGTTGTAAAAATCTACTATGGCATCAGGAAGTATCCAAGGTGGTATTACTGGTAGTGGTGCTGTTGGACTTAAGTTTAGTTTAGCTATTTCAAAATGTTGTTGCTTTCTGTGTCACTGTTTCCCTCCTTTCTTTTTTCTAACAAAGTTTTAATCTTGATGATGGCCCTGTAAATTAACCCAGTAATCATGATTACTGGGTTAATTTACAGGGCCATCATCAAGATGATAATTGTGTCCTTCTCATTTCTAATGGCATTTCTCCCATTTCCACCTGTAATGCTACTATTGGGGTTATTTTAAATGTACATATTCTCACCTGATACTGAATATTATCTAACCTTTTGAGAGACGTGCTTGCTGCTGATCCATACAACCATAATCTGATGTTGATCTAATAAATCATCATCATTTGTCCACTGCTTTCTAAAATATGTAAAGCCCACGTCATTCTAAAACTTTAAGTGTTTCACTCTCTCCAATTCTTGATTATATAATTTCAGCTTTACCTCATTACCAATTATTTGAGAACATTGTCTTAGGTGATATAAATGGGGATTTAAATTTTCAGTTGATAAGACACTCCTCTATTTTCTTAATCCCCTCCTGCAGTTTACTGAACAATGAATCACACATTTCTTCCTCTCTTCGCCTCAACTGCAAAAAGCAAATACCCCAACCCACTCCCTATTTCCTTAAATACATCATTTATCATTATGGAAAATAATCAAGGGCTTATGCTACTTTGAGGTGTTTCATTTTAACAACATTTTTTTTCTATCCTGACTTGTATTAATCTTCCTAGTTAAGTCCTTAATCCATCTATTTATTCAACCTTTGATTTAAAAAGTGTGACTAATAATTGTTCTCTCCACATCATATTGTATGTCTTCTTTATATTAAAAAAGACACCCACTACTGTCACGGTAAGCTGGATCCATAGTATTTCTTCCTTACCTAAAGCAAATCTGAAATTAGAAATCATCTTGAACATATAACTACTCCCATATGTAAATATAGGTGGCTATTTAAATAGAAAACAATGGAACGCTACATTTCTGTTACCTCATAAATATATTATATGGCTTAAAAGAATACCCTCCATTTATACTATTAAAGATACTGATTTTAAAACTTATTTGACTGTGATTGAAAACACAAAAATTCTAAATTTGAAAAAACTATTAGATTATTTCAAATATATTCTAATTGTTTAACAGACCATGATTGTTTTTGTTTTTATTCATCTTTTCCTTTCCTTACATTTTATTTGTTGTATAATTTATTTTTATATTATTTTTTATACTGTGAAATATATTTGCTGATTTTTTTGTAATGAAAAATCTGAACATGTTTATGTAACTACTGTATTGAACCTAATAAAGTATGGAGAAAAAAAATAAAGCAATTCGGATTTTTGAATATATCCTTTATTTTCTATGTAATATGTCAATCTTTCATTTACCATTTTCTCCATTATTTTGCAGATGTTGGATGCCAAAGCAATTGGTCTATATAATTCCCTGGGTTTTAGCAATCTTTTCCTGGTCTGCCATAAATAACATCACTCCGATAACCAGTTATCACTCCCAGTGTCATTCTGCAGCCATTTCCACCTGTCCCACCTTCTTTTTCAGTTCCCTAGATAGCGCGATTGGACTTGGGTTAACACCCTCATCTTCCTTTCTGAATTTAATGATTCAATTTAAATTCCTCTCTCATTTGGGAACATCTGAACAGCCTCTTTTAATGTTTCTACCTTGCCTCACATAAGACTGTACTTAATCTAGCCTGTTTTTCCCCTTTTCCTCCTTGCCCTCTCCCACATTGAAGACCAGAAATCTAAATCGTCGTCAAAATACAAAAATTGATCCCAACAAACTGTTAACACTAAAACAAACAATTTAAAGGCGCCGCCATGTGCATGGGTGTGTCAAGGCTGTCCAGCAGTCCGTCGTCTCTTCCAGTCCGACACCAAACTGCCTCTTCTTCTTCTTTGGTGTTATTGGCAGTTGGCAAACGGTTCTGTTTTTTTCCTTCCCTCCTCTCTTCTTTTAAATCTCGCCCTCCATTTATGAAGCAGGTGTATAAAGGAAATACGTCACTTGATCTTCACTGACTTTCCTAAACAACATAAGCCACTAACTAACGTTATTAATATAGCCTGTCAAAGTAAAACATGTTGCAATCATTCATTTTGATCACTTTGTTTTGTTGAGCTCATCACCTGGCCAAGACTGTCATAATTTATGTGATGGCTGATACATTTTTATATGTATTTATTGAAAATAAATAGCATTAAAAGCCTACTACATTCTTTGTTCTTTTACTCATAGATAATCTGTGTGTTATTATGTTAATGCAAAAAGCTAGTTGGACTATTATTAATATAATACTCACCGGCCTCCTGAAAATGAACTGATGGCACTGGATATCCCAGGGACTAGAATGAAGTGGCCCTTCTTTTTCCACTTGCTGGGCGTGGAGGTCGGAAAGTTACTTGGAGTAGGCGAGATTGGAGCAGATATGATTAAAACAAGTTATTTTTATAAAACTGTCACTATATACTGACAGTAGTACATGAAACAGGTAACCTAAAAAAAATGTGCCTCCGTGTCCTCCAGTGTCCTTCGGTGCTCCTAACAGGGTATTTTCAAACCCCCAAACTGGGACCTTTAAATGTACCGCACATTAATGCTTGCGCACGTTCACGCATGTGGGTGAAGGTTCTGTGGTTCAAAACTGCACTAAATATAAACAGCGGATCCGTTGTGTCCGTGCTTAATTGTGGCTTAGCAACATCTCTTTAGCACACAAATTAATTAATGAGTGGAACATGATAAACGTCTATATGAGTATAATATTGTTATTGGAATTGTAGTGAAAACCGGGACAATTTGTTAGTGACTGTTGAAAACAGGGACATTTGAGTGTTTTACAGATATTTGCTGGGACTCGGGACACGTCAAGCTTGAAACCGGGACAGTCCCGGACAAACCGTATCCTAACGGCATCTGCAAGATTTCACAGACCGGAGGAAAACAAGCAGTAAGAGCTGATCTGAGATCTGCTGTACTGAGTGTACTGTTTAGCTGTAAAATGAGAAAGTTTGTGAAATCTGGTGAAGGAACGACAAGTTCTGGTCACATGACCGGAGCACAGCCAAAAGGAACGCTCTCTCTCAATGAAATGACCTGCGATTGGTATACGCATCAACCTGTATTGTTTTCACACGACAGTGAGGATTTGCATTTGTGTCAAGAGTTGCTGTGGAAAAAAAACACAATATATATTTAATCTCAACTTGAAACTTTAGTATAAGGCATCCTAGTCTACCCTCCATCTGGTCTGTTCATAGGCTGAACGTGCATGACAAGAATTCATAATAGGCCTAAAACACCATAATAATTATAATGCTAAACTAACCTTAAGCCTTTGAGGATGATTCTAAAAGAAAAAAGTTTCTAAAAGAATTACTGCCCATGTTCTGATTTACTGCATTATTCTGAAGCTTTATATCCACCAGGCCAGTTCACCTGCACACCAGCAGATGAGAGCATTGCCCCTGAATTATTTACAGCCAGGCTTTCAGATGGTGGGAGAGAAGGAAAGACACAGGAGAGACAAACAGAGAGAGAGAGATAAATGATGCTCTGCAACTCCGAGAGCCCTCCTCCTCCTCGTTTGTCTTCATTGACAGGTTGTTGACACAGACCTGCCTTATCAGCCCCAGAGACCGTTCATCTCATTGTGATAGATGGGACACACTCAAACGTCTGCCACTCCTTCGCGTTGGGAGTCGTACTTTACATTCGAGTCTCCTGTATGTACAGTTGACAGCCTTGTGTAGCGATACATGAAGCAGACTTGACAGGTTTGAAGGATTTGCACTGTATGTAAGATTTAAGACACATATAGAGAGGGAGACATTCTGGAAGAAGTGTTTTCTGATGTAAAATGTATTTCTATAATGCAGCTGGTTTTATACAATTGTAAATTGTGTAGCTCTATTGAGATTGTCTGTGTTTTGCTGACCTTTTTCTTTAAGTGAACGCAATAAAAGCAATATACCGACCACTCTGAACGTGTTTAAAATGTCAACAACAAGCTCTTTGAGCTGTCTCTCAATCTCTTTCTCTTCATCTGTCCAAGAGGTATAGAAGTATGGATCATAATCTCTGACCTTCTTACTGACGACACAAACAGACAGATGCCGCTATCCCTTTATCTCTCCCCATTTCTCTTTCACCTCTCCCACAACCACCGCCGCTGCCGCCAAGGTTGAGGGCTCTCTGTTTCAGGATCATTGAGACAAATAACTGTGGGTGAAACAAAAAAAAGGGACATGAACACAGGTGAAGAAAGAACCAATGTTCAGGTGAGGTCACGTTAGGATAGTAAGAAGGAGTAAAGTCCTGCTCAGCCGTGCAGAAACGCCAAGGCCAGAGTTGTAATCCATGCCCTCATTCATGATGGATTAGATAATGATAAAAAAAAAAAAAAATACTGCCTTTGGTTTTGATTAAGAATTATGGGGTTAGGAGATTAGACACAACCAAACGCTATTACATTGGACTGAGCCCAATCCCAGAATTAATCTGAATACCAAAAAAGAGAAAAACTCATTACATGAAGAGATTAAGAAAAGCTCGGTCCAATTCTCTCAGCATGCACACAAACCAGTGCCCACCATCCATCGAGAGAAATGTCACAACAAAACCTCTGACTCCAGTAATTTATAAAGTATATATATCCATTTATTGCTCTTTCCTGTTTGAAATGTCATCGCATTAGCTGCTAAATGCTAGGTCAGTTTTGAAAAAGTCCTGACATTATTGATAATGAATTGTATTAAGATTTAATGCTTAGGGTTGCTACGTTAACATCCCTATTTCTATTTCCCACCACAGACATTGTTTGTGTTGAACGATTGTATTTTTTATCTGATTCTGATTTTACTGATGGCAGTATTTAAATACTGTACACGAGAGCATTGACAAGAGTACAATGCAGGTGCACAGTAGGACTAAAGAGGATTAAAAGGGTTGGACAATGGGTAGCAGAGAGACAAAGAGCATGAGTCAACTTTTACATTTCTCTTTTCTGATTAATTTCTTTTACCCTGATTATGAAGAAGCTCGTAATGTAGCATTAGTAAGCTCAGAACACACTGGAAATGAGGAAGATGTACAGGTCTTATCAATGAAAATATTAATTGATGCTCTCTATTCATGCTGCAGAGTTAATTGTGCTGCAGCAGCTGAGAACATATTCATCCATCATTCTGATTACCTGCAGTACACAGAGGTTTAGGCCAATGTGCTGCATACACTGCTGTCAGATCTTCCTGGTTTGAATTTGTGAAAAAAGCATTGAGTACTGTAAAGGCAAATTGAATTTTCAAATTTGTCAGATAATATTAAATTAAAATTGTTTTCTATTGGGAATGTTTTATGAGGAACTTTTGTGGGAATGAATTGTTCTTCCAAAATAACAGTTTTCTTTAATATTATGGTCTCATATTTTATCATAAATTAATTAATCAATGCCCCTTAAATCTTCTTCTAGGTAATCTATATAACATGTACGCTAAGCCTGTAAAGTACTTAAAGGTACAGTTTGTAGGATTTGGCGGCATCTAGCGGTGTGGTTGCAGATTGCAACCAACTGAGTACCCCTCCGCTCACTCTTCCCTTTCCAAGACGAGTGCAAAACCGTGGTAACACCATTCGCCTCGCTCAGAGGCCATCCTTACCATAATAACACTACTTTAGGAGCAACAGAAGTCAGTCGGCGACTGGCGGTACCACGGTTTTGCACTCTGCGGCTCACGTTACCGCAGTTTCACAAGCATGTCGGAGAACTACGGTGATCTTCGGGTAATGTAAAAACGCGAAAGGCTCTCTCTAGAGCCAGTGTTTGGTTTGTCCGTTCTGGGCTACTGTAGAAACATGGTGGTCTCCGTGAAGAGGACCCGCTCCCTATGTAGATATGAAGGGCTCATTCTAAGTTAATGAAAACACAACGATTCTTAGTTTCAGGTGATTATACACTAATGAAAACATAGTTATGAACATTATAGTCCATTTCTGCTGATAGATCACCTAAAATATTACCCACTGTTCCTTTAAAGAGATTGCCTTTTCACTTTTTTTAACTGCATACATCCACTGAGATCCACTGTCACTACTGGGAGACAAGATCTTCCCCCCGGCTTTCAAATTTGACAACTGCAAACAGAACAAAAATGACTTATTGTAAAACAAGACTGTTACACCCAGGGGAACAAGGAAATTGTCTTTGACCTCCTGAGAATTCCATGCATTAAAAAAAAAACTGCTTCTCATTTTCTCCTTTACCTGATATGATACTCCCCGTATCATATCCTTTCTCTGATGCTCAGACAGCAATATTTCATGATCACAAGCATTTGTGAGGCTGTGTGTGTGTGTGTGTATGTGTATGTGTGTGTGTGTGTGTGTGTGTGTGTTGGGGAAAGGGGGGTGTGCTGTCTGTGATTTTGGTGCTTGAAGGGTATAAAACAGCAGGTGTGTTCCTGACTTTCCTTAGAGGTCCTTATCTCTTTTCACTGGCCAGGGTTGGCTCAGCAATCTGCTCTGAAGCTACTTTGCTGCCTGCCAGTAGGCACACAAAAAAACAGGCGCACACAACACTGCCAAACATACACAACAACAGCAAATAGTTTTTTTTGAAAAATGCAAAAATCTTTTTACTCTGAAAATCAGTGAAGTTGTCATACATTTACACAATGGGAGTATCTATAAAGTGTGCAGATTCAACTCTGCAAACTGCTCAGAACAGTGAACTATACAGCCAAGAGGGAACAGCAACGGTTTATACTATGAGAGAGCTCTCATTCTCGTAGTCATCACCTGTTTTTATCATTATTAATGTTGACACAAGGCCGAGACTTTGTAAACTACATCTATAAATACAATGCTTAATGTATTATCCAGACACATAAAGACAGGGGTGATGAGGAAACAACTTCAAAATCATTCGGTGGCCCACAAACAAATGTGAGCGATCAGGTAAGCAGTCTCTGATCCAAGTTCCATCAGTGTTCGGATCTCACGTGCTGGAGTCCCGTCTCGCTCCTTCTCTCTTTGCAGGGCGTTTGGGTTGACAGAGGACGCACGCTGTCCTTGCTGCACTGTGGGGTCGCGACCTCCTCCGGATGCCTTTGTAACACTGCAGGGACATACCCAAGTCCTCCATCACGGCGCTAAAAGACACGCACTGCCAAAAAGGAATACAAGGCCTGGGTTAAGACACCAATAAAGTCATTTTGACCTTTATCAACTTTGGCCATGAGTTTAAAAACAGTGTCTCTACTGTCTCAACTAGGGAATTATTGGATACAGCAATAATTGAAAGCTATACTAATCTAAGTTTAAACTGAAGGCGATGACATTTCATCTTCGCAGGAGCTTGCCTGCAGCTTAATGTGAGCAGGCAGTAAGTCAGCTCTAAAGTCGGACCGGGCAAACATCAGAAATGACATAACATATATAAAATGTAAATCTATCTAAAAGAGTTGTAAACTCTGTTGTCTCATTATAAAATCCAAGGACACAGACAAGAGATGAAAGGACAATGTCTGCTGTGCAACGTCCTCGTGCAGAGAGCTATGCATTCATAATATAGCAATTATTTGAAATTATCAAAGAGAGGGCCGTCAGAAATGAGAAGCCTCGGGCTTATTTGATACTGCAGAAGAATACATCGCATTGAACTCATTAATCTTCGATCGTATTTATTTGCCTTTTAGTTTGCTCTCCTCCAGAGGGGGGGGGTGCTCGCTAAATTTATCCCGCAAATTATTATTTGCAGCACAAACTCATCCCGTTTTTTATCTCTCGGTCTTTGCACCCAAAGACCATAGAAGGTCTTCCTCCTTCATCCTCAGGCTTTGCCTAAGGCTTCTTAGACGAATGTGGCTTCCTGCAGGGTTTCCCACGAATACCAGTAACACTCGGTATCAGTGGAGAAAACCTACCTGGAACCAATCTGAGAAAGAGGAGCAAAAACTGCAGAGTGAAATTCATGGAAAACATAAACCATACTTACTCACCTAATAGGAAGTAAATAAAATATGAACTTCAATGTAATTAACTTATAATATCCCATAATTAATGTCTCTTGCCACCTGGCAGTACCAGGGTACAGTAAGTAATTTGAAGTTCACCTTTTGTACACAGAAACAACTCAGACCTTGTTAATTCTGGTCTTATAAGGTATCTTATCTATATTTATCTAGTAGTTAACATACTTATTTTACGTACACTTAAACCCTTTAATAGTATCAATTATTCTTCTTCGTAGTAGGGCTGTGTATTGGCAAGAATCTGATACAGGAGCTACGATTCAATATATTGCGATACTGTAAGCAAGGCGATATATTGCGATTTTTTAAATCTAATTTTAGGAAAACTGTCATAGTATAAAGAATACACAGCCGTATGCATGAAATCTGAGTAAAAAGTTAAAAAAAAAAGTCCCTGTTAACACCAATATCATAGCACTACTTTGAGAGAGCATACACTCAAAGGATGCATCTCTTTGCAAAAGAAATAAAGTACTGACTGAGTTAATCTTGTAAACTGTTAATTAAAATTGATACAGTGTTTTTGAGGATTGATAGAGCATCACAAAAACAAAATATCTTGATACCAGATATATTTTTACACCCCTACTATGTAATGGTTAATATATTCTACAACCTATTTTCTTGTATTTTTTTACTACATTTTGGAGAGATTAATCTTGCGATGGCAGTGGATGACAATGTCAGACCAGGGGAGCAGGGAAGACCTTGAAAGTCAGTATCCCTCTGTGATCCCATCCATCATTACTTCAGTTAAAATGTTCTGCAGTCAGCGGACCTTATTTATGAAAATTACAACTGTACTTTTGGCTTTGGATCTGTGTCAGGGGACATCATAACTCGACACGTTGTTCCATTACTGTTATCCAAATTTCAGCCAACCAAACCAGTCTACCAACGAGTTTAATGAAGAGGAAATTATTCAAATAACTTTTCCTATCTTTTGATTTCCCATAAGGCATTCAGAGTCTTTCTCTAAAGTATACACGAACGCCTACTGACACTTCACTGAATGAAGCAAAACGCGCAGGAGAGCTGCAGAGCTCTGCGCTGTTTATAGGAACTTAAATGCCACATTTTTCAAAATATCTTGATTTCTGATAAATGTGTGCTCAAAAGGACACAAACAGGTGACTCACACATTTTTAGAAAATAACTTGCAACTAAAAAAAAACAAAAAAAAAACAGATGTCCTGAGTGTTTTTCCTAATTAGAGTGTGTATTTTGAGGCTTTCATTAAAGTGCTCTTTACAAAAGCAACAACAAGAGGGGGTGGTCACAAGATGTCTCTTCATTAATCAAGCTTGTTAGTTCCTAAGAAAGTCTATGACTGCTTAAATATACCCGGTTATACAGCATAAAACCACACAGTAATTATATTCAACTTTTTCATAATTTAACATTGACCTTGGGGACGAAAGGAATACATAGTAGCACGAGGGTCAGGTATTGGAGGTATAATGGTAATTGGGATTGGCTGACACAGGTGCAGATATACTGGGGTATTTTCAGCAGGGGGCAGAGAGAAGGACACCTAGTTACGAACCTATCGTCTAGAGTGTGTATGTGTTGTAAATGTGCTGCCATGGCTACTCTGTGTCATCCCCCAGCAGCCTGCCGCTCTCCAGATCGGTAGATAAGGAGGTGCCAGAGGAGGAGGTGGAGCCGCGCCGCTGGAACTGACGGGACTGCACCCCGTAAAAGAAACAGAAGGCCTGACACGAGCATGCATAGAAAAAAAGAAAATGGAAGGAGAAAAGAGATCAGTAAAAACAAAGAAAAGAAAACACAGCAAATGAGACACAAAAGTAAAGAAATGAATCATGTGAATGGTATTGTTTTTCTTTGATAACAGTGTGGAAAGGGATGTTCCTGTTCTCGAAAGCAGATAGAACTCATGCTTCTGCTAAATAAGACTAATAATTACTCATTTTGATTTGTGCTTTTACAGACAGAGAAGATGTAACTAAAAAAAACATGTGCATTCAGGCATAATCCAGTACTGATGACTTATGGTGACATGATATATGACATACAGGTATATGGGCATATGAGAGAGAATTAAAATACACAAATAATAGTGAGTTGTCTGTCATTTTGAGCTACCAACACACCACTTCTTTACCATATTTAACCCAGTGTTTACTGTGTAGGACTGTCAGACACTGATAAGTCATAAATCCATCTGGTCCCTTTCTTGTTATTACCACCAACAAGTGCAAATATGATTTTGTGTTAATTAATTTTGATTAAGCAAACCACATCTAAAAGCACGTCCATAGTTAGAAAATATTAATTAGCAAGAGACAAAGAAAAAACTAAACAAAACATTGCTTGTCCTTCGTCTCTGAAAAATGTGTGTGTGAATAAATTTGCATAAATAATGTCATGTCTTTCAATACTTGTGATTATAAACAACTTAAAATTAATTTAACCGCATCTTTTTTTTTCAACGAAAAACAAAGTTTCCTCCGAGCAGAGACTAACTTTTTAATCTGGTCATTTGTTATCGCCGCTTAGCAGAAGAACAGCAGCTCCTCATCCTCACTCACCTCCTCTATGTCGGCGTTCCTGCGAGCCTTGTAGATGAACTCTCCGATAGCCACGAACACGGAGAGAACCAGACCGGCGGCCAGGACGATGAAGATGCCGCCGATGTTTTCCACGCCCAGAGCATTAGCCTCCTTGTTGTCCTCCTCTGGACAGCCGTTGCCCCTCCACCACTTCTCCTTCATCATGTGCAGCTTCCCTTCCTCCTGCAGCTGAAGGATAGCAATGGTCACTTTATCCCTGTATGGAGACCCTGCAGAAGACAAACAGAAAGACATTAGAGCATTTATAAATATCTTTGAATGTCCCGTTACTAAAATAAGGCATGGCAGCCCTGCTGAGGCACCCCTCTGTTTACAGTGAAACAAAAGCATTTTCTACCGTGAAATTTAAGCCTTTGTTCCGAGAACAGAATTAACTGTATGAGACAGGAAACGTGAATCTGCATGCATCTTGAGGATATAAAAGTCCAATTTGCATTCGGAATGTTTATCCAAAATGCATTTCAAGTAACATCACCAACTACAAGCAGGCCAGAGATCAGGTGACTGCAGGAGACATGGATAGAGCCGAGGTGTTGAAGGAATTAAATCACGTTTAATAGGTTCGAGAAGGAGGCTTTTTCCCCCCAGAGCATTCCCATCCACTATCCTCCAATGACACTCCAGGGCCTAAAACATATGGGACATTAAAGCCTGTTGATCAGATAAGAAAAGAGCTGAATAGACTCAGTTGTCAGCTCAGTGCAGCTCAGCCCCCGCACCGCTGGATCTGCCCTGAGGGCATCAGCCAGTTAAGCTTTAACCCAAACCTGAACCTGCCAAACACACCAAACAAAAAAAAGTCACGGTGTAATTGGAGGGGCAAAGTAAAGCCATCACTGGACGCTCTGCACTTTGCCTACCAGCTAGATATTGTGGTGGAGGATGGCATCATTTTTCTGCTTTTGCATCATAATTTTTGGTTTGGTTTTAATGCCATATCACCTGACCTACTCTGGACTACACTTATGGACACACAGGTTAGTGCCATAGATTAAAAATCATCCGAGAAGTCAGCTACAACATCTACCAGGTGTCTCTCTTCTTGTTCACCTTTCACAGCTCTGCCTTCAGATGAAGCTTGCTAGTTCTTGTACCGATCAGTCAGCAACATCCGGGTCTGAGAAGTGAAGCTAATGCTGATGTGACTTTATCTTGCATTCTTTCTAATAGCCAGCAGGGGGCGACTCCTCTGGTTACAAAAAGAAGTCTGATTGTAGTCTGATTGTCTGTGACAAAATGAGCCTACTTCTCACTTGATTTATTACCTCAGTAAATATTGTAAACATGAGTTTATGGACTCAATCGCTAGTTTCAAGTCTTCTTCACTACAGCATGATGTTGATTTAGTACATTATGTCACATTTAGAGTCAAATAGACCATAAAGCAGGGGATTCTTTAGGGCAGGGCTACCTTGTGATTGACAGGTCGCTACCACGCCGTTGTCTGGTCTGGGAGTTGTTTGTGTTTTCGTCTTACAACTTTAACCCTTTCATAGTGTGTTTTCAGTTCATGAAAGATAATTGTAACATTTTGGTCACCTGAAAATGTCATATTCAGTGTTTGGTTGTACTTAGCTCCATCCTCTTGTGTCACTTCTGGTTGCAAAAAAAACAAGATGGCAACGGCCAAAAACTTAGATGGCGACTGCCAATATGACGAAATCGAGGCTTCGAAATGGCAGTCCACAAACCAATGGGTCATCACGGTGACTACGTCCACTTCTTACATACAGTCTATGGTACCAGCAGGGAAAAGAGGCTGAATACAGACAAATGCTGTGGGCTGAACCACCTGTAGATCAACAACAAACTGGACTGGATGAGCAATTCCACTGTCCAATAAAAGAGTGTCAATCAATCAACAAGCTCATCAGGAAGGTTGGCTTGCTGGTGTGAGTGGAACTTGAGTCTCTGGTGGAGGTGTGTCAAACTACAGAGGATAATTGGCAGTGCTTCTCACCCCATACATGCCATCCATACGGCCGCTTGAATCCTACTGGAAGTCCTTTGTTTCTGTGGCCATCAAACTCTATGCAACTCCTCCCCCTGCTGCTGGAAGAAGAGCCTCGCAACCTTTGAACTTTGGCTTTTGTATAAAATAATTGCTCTTCTTAAACCATAACACTTCACCTTCTTCTAATGTATATTGCATGAGAAATCCTTCGTACAACTATTTCCTTTAGGATGAATATGTTGGTATGATATCATCTCATCTAAGAATAGAGTTGATAAAAGAGGTAATAATTGCTATGTAATGTTATAGAGTATATAATTGTCATAGATACTGACAGCCAATGAACACCTCATGGTAATTACAGAAATTTAATGGAGGGGGGTGGCTCCGTCCTTATTTCTATTCGTCGTGCCCATACATATAAATTAAGGCTGTCGAAGTTAATGTGATAACGCGTTAACACAAATTGGTTTTAACGCCACTAATTTCTTTAACACATTAATGCAAACGATCTTTCAAAGGTTGTAGCGGACTCAATTTTAAAGCTAGAGCGAAGATGCTGACATCATGAAACTAGAAAACCTGATGAATCATAACTTGTCGTGAAGGAGGCTAAATAATGCTCCAAATTTATGTTAAATTTGGAGGAGGAAAAACTTTCATGGCCATTTTCAAAGGGGTCCCTCGACCTCTGACCTCAAGATATGTGGATGAAAATGGGTTCTACGGGTACCCACGAGTCTCCCCTTTACAGACATGCCCACTTTATGATAATCACATGCAGTTTGGGGCAAGTCAGCACACTGACACACTGTCAAAATCTCCCTTTAATGTACATTTTGAACAGATAAAAAATGTGCACTTAATTTGCGATTAATCACTATTAACTATGGACAATCATGCAATTAATTGCAATTAAGCATTTTAATCAATTGACAGCCCTAATATAAATGTATGCCCTGTACTTGTCAACTTGCATATGTTCTTGGCAAAGATCACTTGTGCTCAGCAAAAAATACCCCAGTTTTAAAAAATATATTTTAACTGGCTCTACATTTTTTAAACATCTTGAGAGGAAAAGCGAAAACACAAGAGAGAGACAAGATGTTAAGCACTGCTTAAGTAAACATCCAAGAGCACCAACAGCAGACACGGTCCAGCACGTTGACTTGCTTCCAGTTTAAGTTCTCAATCCAACAAACTGGCCTGAAACCTCACATGAACATTTGCACTGAACAGCTGGCAGAGCTTTTGGATGGAAGTGCATTTGCATGTTAGCAGCTCTGTACTTGAACTCCTGAAGAATGAAAATGCAAATTCCAAATAAATGGAAGTTTGTATCTACAATATAAAGCCTCCATTTGCAGGAGGTTCTATTAAAATACTATTCTACCAACAGAAGACCTTCGGTGCATTTTAATATTCTCAACAGTATGCATGAATGCAATTTCTGTATATACTTGTCTACGGCTTGTTTTAACTATCTTTGTGTGCAGTCTACCACAGAGAATTCGCAATGAATGCCATAAAGTTGAATCATAAACGAGTCTCGCTGTGTTGAAGTTACAAGGACAATTACAAACTTTTCTCTTAAAGTCTGTATCAATAAAAGAATGCAGCAAAACATTTTCGGTGTAATTTTCAATATATGAAAAGGAGTTTCTTTTTTACATTACAGTAAGACATTAAAAAGTTATAGTGTTTTCTTGATCGACAGTTCTTAAACTGACGAAGATGGTGGTAACTACGCTACAGACACACTATTTTCCCACATTTTACAATCTCTTAGTCTCATTCTTCTTACCTATAGGTGTTCCCACTCCGTAGCCCTTGGAGTCTATGAGACCTCCGATCTGTGTGAGGTTGCAGTTTCTCTGGCTGATGTACTCGATGCTGGTGGACTCCATCAGCATGGCGTAGTCTGTCGTAAGGACGCGGGTGATGCCTTCCCTGTTGTTCTTAACAAGTGCAGTGTTCTTCCTGCTGCTCATGAACGCCCACATCTTCTCATAGGTGGAGATCTTTGATTTCTGACAAAGAAACCAAACAGGCAAAAGTTGGTATGAATTTGTACTATGTGTGTTTGTGGCTACACATAATCAGAACCTTACTTAACTTTATTTCAAATACTATCATAAACACATATAAGTTTAACAGCAGGATGTGCGAGACTTCTTGCGTGTGTGTCTTGTGTGTGAGTGTTCCTCCTTGCTCAGTCAGAGAAAATGGGACAGCTGTGTTCTAAATCTCCTCCAGCTGATTCAATTTGTTCGAGCCATCAACACAGCCTGCTTCTTCCTATCCAGGCAGCCGTAATCACTGGCTGCAATCTGGGAGGATAAAGCCCTGCATGGATCACCCCTGCTGAGCCACCAGGATGCAAGGAGAGTGGGCGGCGGCGGGGGAAGGAAGTGACAGCCCTGCCCGAGGACATCCGTACAGCGATATATTATATAATATACAAGCTAACAAGTTAACATATGTTTAACTTCAACACAGACGCCCCGAAACGCAAGTAGTCTTAATAAGCATCTTCGCCACTTCCCATCATATGCTCACCTCTTGATGCGTCTACGTTGCCTTTCATTAAAGTAAATGCTAGTCTTTTTCCCCTGCCTCCGTCTTTAGATTCTTTTTTATTTTTCATGGGATGTTTGGCAAAGATACAGAATGATAAAAGATGATACAGGATGAAAAAGAAAAAATCTGGTTATCTGTGGCTGTCGCAGGACTGTAATAAGCCCATCTAATAATTTAATTTGCTCTGAATGTAATGATTGAAATGTCTGCCTGCCTGCCTGCCTGTGCGCGCTCTGCTCGTGCACTCAGTGCTCATCATTGGAGTCTTCCACAATCTGTGAGTACCAACAATAGCTATGTTTGGTGTTTAAGTTCATTATGATAATTTAGGGGGAGTGGCTTTGGAGGGGACCCTGAAGGAACGGACTGTCAGTGTTGCCGACTTTCTCGCTATATTTAGGGACTTTTGGAGCTAGTTACTTTCATTGGAAAAGAGTTGGCAACACTGGAGTGGGTTTTTCGGTTGGATCATTTTTAAAATCTAGCGTACCAACCCTTCCTTTAACTAACTTGAAATGAGAACTGTTTTTTGTCTGTAAACTTGTTTATTAGATTTACATCTAATGTAAAGTACAGGCAGTCAGGCAAAGTTCAATACCAAGCTAACATTTCACTATTATTAACTCTTGTGCTTAAGATGACTCAAAATAGAGAGGTGCAGAATTAATTGCCTTTTGCATGTTCTTGACTTTACTAAAAGACAAACATTTTATTGAAGAATCAAATTAAGGATTTTATGCTTTTCATTAGGAGAAAAACTATATATATGGATGACAGCTTTCTTATGATCTCAACTGCAATACTTATTAAATTTGCCATGAACGTGTACAATATAATTTGACAGGATCTACACCTTGACATGAAACAGGCACGTCTGCATAGTAATTCCAATTCTTACTCTTTATGCTGTGACTTTGATAAAGTTAAAAGCTAATTTAGAGCCAACAGCATTTGTACCTTGAAGAAGGTCATGGTGGATCCATCCCTCACTGCCCCGTATTCAATCCTGGTCTGCTTCGCCAGGTCGTCTGCTGAGTCGATGGGAGCATCCATTCGTTCCACAGTGAGGAAGGCAGCCAAGTTGGCCGTGTAGGAGGAGATGATGATTAAGGTGAAGAACCACCAGATTCCCCCGACTATCCGAGTGGACAGAGCCTTAGGCATCAGCTCCGAGCCTGGAAAGCACAGCGATGGGGGACAAAAGGTTAAAAAGTAGCTTAAATCAGTACGTGACAACCAGAATGGTAAGAAGTGCAGTTTGTGTATGTACTATGTGTAGATGCTCTACTAAAAAAAAAACAATGAAGAAACATCTATATTCTTCCAAAGCAAGCAAGTCAAGTACCCCAGTCCAAATAGGGTTATCTTAACAGCTAGATTCACACCGGAGCTACAATTGGATTGTCACCTCAGCCCTAAATGATAAATTGTGCACCTCTTCATACAGTGTCTTTATTTTCTCCCTCTGCACTACTGCTTATGTCTAAAACACAAAGTTGCAAAAGAAATTTGATCATTACGAAAAAAAGAAAACATAATAGAAACAAAAACTTCGAAAAACCAAAATGTGACAGACAAAAGTAAAGCTGAATACAAAGACAATGAGGGGAACACATAATGCCAAAAACGTAATGAAACCTAAAACTGAAATAGCGAAATGAGCACCATTCTTTTTCTTTTCCTCTCCTCTATGCAGAGAAAAGGAGCAATCAAAACAGATGAATGCGACTGAAGAATACATTTACCATGTGTAACGTGCCAGGTTTGAAACATCTGTGCCTATTTTTAAACCCTTTTCACTTGGATGCTTAACTACACTTTAAGGGCAAATGACGGGTTGCTTTAACAGCCATGTATCTAAAGGAAGCAGTTACTCTGAGGCACAACATCCCACAGAAAGCTCAAGGCCCCTGTTAACCACCAAACAGCTAGTTTACACACACATTCCACAAAAGAAACCAAAATGTAAAGACATCCACATCGTTTATGAAAGCTTCTCTTCTTCTTGTCTCTTCTTTTATCAATACTGTTGTATTTCTGAAGAACTGATAAATTTGACAAATGTAGCTTGCCGTCAACAAGATTGCAACATTTCATTAGCATTGTCATTTTGTTGTGGACTGATGTTGTCAGTAGGTTTGTTGTCCGTCCAATCAGGCATGTCAGACTTATCCTGCCCAAATCTCCTGCCTCGAGGGAAGTCAAGTCCCCATGAAATGCAACATGATCGTTATTACAGGGTATGGTTGCTGTTAATGGGGACTGAATCCAGGCTGCATGGAAAGGGCATTCGCAGAAAATAGGAGGCGAATATTGATGTTTTGAAATAAACAGTTTAGAGCAGAGTTTACAGTGTCGGTACAGTTTTTAAAGCTGTACAGTGAGTTCATTAGACAGCTCTACAGTGAGTTCATTAGACAGCTCTACAGAAGAACAATAATCGCCAATTATTTTGATAATTGACCATTAGTTATTTTTCATGCACAAATGGCAGTTTTCAGCCTCTGAAATATGTTTTTTCCTCCGTTTCTCTGTTTTATATGATATAAAAGTGTATATCTTTGGGCTTTGGACTGACAAAACAAGACATTTAAAGACATCACCTTGGACTTTAAGAAACTGGGATGGACATTTTCACTATTTTTCTAGACTACATTTTATAAACCAAGTGATTTATCTAGAAAAAAGTTGGCAATAATAAAAATAACCGTTAGTTGCAGCCCAGCTCTACTCTACTGGCATTTACAGCCTTTGTTATTAGAGACCCCATAAATCTGCAATAACTGATTTTTTAGAGTCGTGTTTCGGACCACCTGACAAATTCAGGTCCAGTATTCAATCTTCTTTTAGCTCTGATATGGTGTCTACTATAACTTGTGAGGGAAATATCTGTTGTTTTAGCTGCTAAATGCTCCACTATGTTCCCCAGCTAGTCGCAAACTTTGTCTGTCTGCTGTTTGGTGCTGGGTTAGGTAGGGTAGAGTGGGTTTTAATAAAGCTGTTTAGCTCAAATCAGCTGCCTGCTGCAACCGAAAAACAACACTATGAGAGCAGTGAGATTGAACTGAAAAACAGGAAAGTTATGAGCAACCCCTTTCACACACAAGTAGCCGTTTGATCCATTGTTAATATAAAAATATTGATTATGATTGCTTTAAATGCGACCTAAATACCTTGCCGCATGAGCGCTCCAACGCCAAACCAGAAACTGTTGAGTAAAGTGAAATTGTTCTGTATCAGAGTCGAGGACGGGTTGCATGGATGTGGGTTGTACCACTCGTACGGAGTAAACCTGCAAGACAATAAAAGAAGAGAGAGAAAAACAGATGAAAGGAAATTCCAATATCAGAAAAAAGATGCAAAATCTAAACAAGAAAAACCTCCTCTGTGTACTGTGGCTATAATCTGCACAGGGGGCACACTGGTCACGCACTTCACTTCAGTGCAGGCTTCCAGTTTATCTGCAGTGCAATCTACACTTCACCTTGATGTGCATTTTGATTTTCACAAAAAATACAGTATCTCAGTTATGGGTTGCTAGGTGCAACCTGCTGGAAGGGGTTTTTATGTACCACCTGAGAGGGAGCTGAAACAAGCATAATGAAAGCCAATCTGGCAACTGACAGGCAGCTACAGCATATTTTGTGTTATTTTAGAATAGAAACAGTCATGCCAATTATTCCAGACTTTGTGATTCTGGTGAATTTGATACACGTCTGTATTGTTTTAAAATACTCAGTGCTGGCACCATGTTACATTTTCTTGTCTGTGCAATTTCAAATTAAGCACACTCACCATCTATATATCCTACAGTATACCCTCAGCAGGCGTTACATCTTTCCATCCCATCATACATCATCTCATTATCACAAGCATCCTCTTACCTGGCAATCACAAAGAGCACACAGCTAACCCCTGTGCAGGCTAGCAGCACGTACATCCAGATGTCCGGAGACAGAGGATTAAGGAAGGAGAACACGCCCGGATTGGTGCCGTTAGGTTTGCGGTACAGGATGCTGATGCCTAAGGTCATGAAGGGCTTAGAGAAGTCGATGACTTTCTCTCTAACGTATGTGATGGTCAAGGGGGCCACGGCGAGGTCTGCAACCTTGAAGAGACAGATGTCAGATACAACAGGTAAAACGGCTGCTCGAGGTGACACATGGCGTCTTGCAGTATTTGTTTCTGTCAATCTAATTAACAAATGTCAGTGTATCAATATCCCAACAACATATAACCTTGTTAAAGTTTTGTATTCTTCTCTACTGGAGAACATACTGTTATAATGAATAAATGAGTAATACAGAACAATATACAGTGAAAAAGCTACAAGAGATTAACAGATTCTTTTCCCTAAGACTGAATCCATTAAACCAATCAGTGTCAGAAGTCCTGTGAATTTCAGTGCTGTTTATATGTTAAGTAAAATTCATTCATAATTCATAACTATGGCCAAGCTGTTAAAAGCCCTGTTTATATATCCAGAGGCTAAAAGCATTGATTATACAGTGCTGTACCTCCTATTGATATTATCAACGTGATTCTTCTGGTCTGTAAACACGTCACCTTGTAAACAGGCTTTGTTACCATCTGTGAACATAATTATAGGCTCATTTGTTGATTCAAAGTGAATGCAGGATTTATATCCACATTACATATGACCATGTGGGGTGACGCTATTTTTCAAGAGAGCTGATTCATGAGGTGGCGGACCATTAATTCATTTTTGATACAATATCCCAAATTTCACCTGATCTGGAGCAGATTAGTCATAAAGAAAATCTTTAAGTACATTTACTAGGGGTGTAAGAAAATATTGATACACATGAGTATTGCAATATTATGTGTTGTGATACTGCATCGATTCTCTAAAACATTGCATCGACTGACTGTATCGAGGTAACGGGCTCAGTTTTAAAGCTAGAGTAAAGCTACTAGCCAACCATGTCAACCAGCTTGTCGAGAAGGAGGCTGAATAACGCTCCAAAGTTACGCTAAATTTTGGCGAGGAAATGCACTTAATGCTAATCCCATGCAGTTTTGGGAAAACACATGCAGTTATTTGCATGCAATAAGACACAAATGTGTTATTTTTGCCTATTCTAAAATGGTGTATTACTGGTGTGTCCTTTATACAATGACAATCTTCCTGAAATGAACTTTAAAAAATCTCAATATATCGCAATATATTGAATCATTACTCCTGTACCATGATACATATCGTATCGCCAGATTCTTGGCAATACACAGCCCTAACATTTACGCAAATGCTGTACTTATGTACAGTTCTGAGGTACTTGTACTTATACTCTTGTACTTGTACTCTATCCATCTATAAATTAATACATATTTGTGTGACAGAAATGACCCCATGATAATCATCTCACAACCTCTTAGATTTATTTTAGGACCCATCGTTGGGAACCACTAGACTAAACTACCTATAGTTAAAACTAGCTCCACTTCGACCAATTATAACAGTACAATTCTATGTAAGCATTGATGTAACAGTATTAATCTAGTAATGTAATATATAAATCTATATAAGTTACATGGGAAATTTGTCTTTAGAGTGAGTACTTTTTAGCAGGCTACATTTTGCTTCTGTACTTTTACATTGTGGTATTGTAAAAGATCTGAATACTTATTCTACCACTGAGAGAAAATGATCATTGCGGCCATATCCATGAAACCAAAAAGCTAGGGTTGTCACTCATTAACCCAATATACCTCCTGGCTAACTCATTTATCATACCTTTGAATAGGAAACCCATGTGGTGTGACTGCTGTTAACTCACGTGGTCAATCAGCTCCCGCACCATCCCGTTCCACTCTCCCTTGTCATTCTGGGCGCCGTATTTCCCATCAGCCACCAGTCTGACTTCATACGTGAAACCCAAGATGTTGGAGAGCTCTTTCAAAAGGTCCAGACAGTAACCCTCGAAACGATCATTCCCAATCAGCTCCTTCTCGGACTTTCTGTGCATCACATATGGATTTTCCTGTGCGGCAAGAGAAAACTCTGCATTTCACCGTTTTCACGGCACATTCCTTATTCTGATTCAGTCCTTAAATCCGTTAATCCTTATGTATATTTCCATTTCAATATATTTTCTTCTATGCTACCTTTTCTCTGTGTATGGCCTGTGTGCATAATTGGACAAAATTGTGAAAAATACAGATTGAAACTATCCAGTTCTTCTCCTTAACACCCCTCCTTCCCACCATTTCCCTTCTCATTGTATTTCCCTCTGTTGTTCCCCTATCTGCGCTCTACACACCCCATAATGCAGTCCCCTCCTTCTCCCTCGTCCCTGCGCTGTCCTCTGTTTAACCTTCCTCCTCACCAGTATCGTGGTGACAATAAGAGTCCTGTTAGCCAGAGAGTCCGTCACATTGTTATTCTTGTCTCGGCTGGACTTCTCCGTCAGGTTCATCCCCCTGTACGAGTTCCATACAGCAATCTGGAAAGACAAACAGGGCTTTAGATTATTATTAAGCCACAATGTCTTTACTATGGGAGACAAAACTGAAGTGTACAGATATTTACTTGTGTTAAAACTTTGAATAGGCTGTGTTTGGATCACTGTTAAAGGAAAGATTATCTTATTATCTCTGACACCAAATATAGCCTGATTTAGTCTCTATAAGTCTCAACAGGAAACTAAGCTGCTCTGATAAACTGCATATTTATAATATTTTCTGATTCGTCGAACAGAAAAATGAAAAAGAAGTTATAAGACCTGGCTCATTTTCAACCTTCTGCTCCATTCACCATCCTACAACATTTCCCTTTGCCCAGAGCTCTGCTCTGATGATTCTGGGCAAAGTGCTGAAAACTCCATTTTATGTACAGTGAATATGAAAAATGAGGACGTAGTTTGCTCCAAAGGCAGCTGCTGATTGTGTGAGTCAGGACAAAAGTTTACAGCTATTCTGGAGCAAACCAGTATCGTTCCTGCTGTGAGAACAGCAATTTCTTTATGATGAATTATTGCTTTGGATTGGCATAGACATCTGTAAGCATTTACTGTATATTTCATTGTGTCTGAATCTGAAAAATACACATATATAAAAAATAGTGTTGATTACAATAACTGTTAGATAACCTACTTTTGTGCATATTATTACTTGAAGTAGGGCTTTCACAATATCAGATTTTCACAACCCAAAAAATTCATGATAACGATATTATTGCGATATATATATATATATACATATATATATATATATTAAAAAAATATTATAATAATGCAATCAGTCAAATTCATCTTTAACTTTGTTTATTGTGCGTCTCTTTTTTGTCAAATTAATTACACAAAAAATACAAGTGTAAGTAGGTGCAGAGAGAGTTTGTAATCATTTAAGAAGTGCTGGATTATTTACACAATATTACCCAATATATGTGATTTATTACCATATTATATATTTAATATAATGTATGTCAATATTTTCATGATATCATGATTATTGTCAATAGTGGTATATCACAAAACCCATAACTTGATGCAGGCTGGTGTCATACACTGTTTGTAGCTATACCTACAAAAAGCAATGCACCGTAATTTGTATATATCCCACAAAATCAATTTGTGTGGAATTAATCGTGAACCGGGAAATATAAATAGCAGTGAATAGAGACCGACGTTGGTGTCCATTGTGAAAACAGAAATCAATGTTGATTTATTTGTCACGTAAGTTACGTACTTAAGTTAAGCCACTTCCAGAGTTATTGTAAGCCAAACCACGATCTTTTCCTAAACCTAACTAATTAATTTTGTTGCCTAAACCTCAGGAAGTTATTTCCTGTGAAGACGGAAGTTTATTTTGAAAAGACTGTATGCATGTAACGTGCAGAAATTGACAGGTATTGCTGGAATTTCTTAGGAAAATGAACGAAAAAAGATGAATAACTTTTTCGTAAGATATCCTACAAAATGTTGTATGAGAATACGTTGCTTGACAAAAACTGGAACAATAAGACATTAAGTCGATCGACAATATGCAACTATTTAAATAATCAAATTAATCGTTTTAGTTATTTTTTTCCAGGTTCCAGGTATCAGGATTTGCTGACTTCTCGCTTATGTGATAATAAACTGAATATTTTTAGGTTTTTGAATGTTGGTCAGACAAAACAAGACATTTGATGGCATCACATTGGGCTTTAGGAAATTATTTTTTCATTATTTAGTTTTTTCCTGACATTTTATGAAACCAAATGATTAAGAAAATAATCCACAGAGCAATCAATAATGAAAACAATCCCTACTCGAGTATGAAGGTGAGGAATTGGAAATCACACCAGCAGGGACAGCATGAATGAAGAAGGGCCGGATCAGACAGGGTCGGTGGAGAACGACATGGTGTTTTCCCTCCATACTGTCACAGTAGCTGTGAATGAGAGTGTCCGGTTCATCGGACCAGGCGGTATAATCCAGACAGTTATCAGATTAGAACCGGCGTCTGGCAGCTGGATTTTGACCTTTTCAAATCCCATCACTGGTTAAGAGCTGAGCAAAGGTCAAGGGGGCTCATGACATTGATGCAATGAAGTTAAGTGTATTAAATGATCAAGCTTCATTGTTAATAGAACTAAAGCTTTCCTCCTTGTGCTGTTCAGTCCTTGAGTAAAAAGTAATGATTTTGGGTACTTTTAGTCAGAAACAATGGCAGTCGCTGTATAAGAGGATGAGTAGTAGTGAACGCCTCAGTACCTCTTATTAAACTGAGCACTACAGACGGTACAGTCTTACTTTTTCACAATTTATTTTGCACAAAAGGGGCTATGTGGGATTACCTATTGGAAAAGATAACACGCTTTTCACTCTCTATTACGTTCTATCTTATTCCGTTCACTCAGTGAGACAGACAGAAAGTGCACTCACTTATAACCTTGCTAAAAGCACTCTATATCTCCACTGTGGCACTTTCGCAAGGGGTCCACTCTGTGCGGGAGTCCATAAATCTGCCTTATCTCTGGACACACCACAGATGAGGAACACAGTGAATGGGGTTGGATTTAATTAATTGTATTGTCCTCAATCTCAAAGATAAATGGACAGAGAGAGAACAATATTTTTGGTCTCAGATTGTGTCGTTTCACACAATCCAGCTCGTGTTGTATGTTGTAGAACTGTATTTTGGTAAATATCATCCTCTATGAAATAATCAGCTGTATGATTAGTCAGTTTGAAGTTTAAGTAATAAAGTAATGTGACCAAGCCAATGAAATCAATGCTAAAATATAGCCTAGGACGACTGCACGGCATACAGTCATCATCTTTTTAAACCCCTAAGTCGAGGATTTACTGTGTATAGCCTTGCAAATTTATCATGCGTACCAGAGCAGCTCCCAACAACAAAGTGTGCTATAAAAACTGACAGGAATTCTCTCTCATACGCTGGGAGTAAAATGTTATCTATGAATCCTAAAGCTCATCTCCATCCAGAACCAAATCAGACTGGAAAACCGTTACCACAGAGCCAGAGACATACTAAGCCAGGCCAAGAAAGCTTATTTCCAGAAAGTCTAAAACTTTAAGAGAAAATACTTTATTTCCTCAGAGACTCACTTTGTTTAGTCCCATCATCCTCTTCAGAGTGTATTTTACACTCCAGTGCCCAAGAACTAACACGACTGCAACGGACTGATAATTCATATTTCATGACCATAAAGTCAAGCGTTTTATGCGATGTGCTTACCATGTTGTGGTATTTCCTCTGAGAGGAGGCTTCTGAGGGCTAAAAGTACTGAATGGAATTAAAATTACGGTATAAATCACTGCTTCTGCACCTTGACAGCTGCTGCCTCCCTGCATACCTGTCTGACAACCGAGACAGACGGAGAGGAAGAACTTTGCCAACTTCTGACAGTAAACTATGAGATGGAGGGGATGAATTAATTCATCATCCCTTCTTTCACTCAAATACTTCAAGGTGATAAGCAGAGGTAGTACGGTAAAGAATATTTAAATTGCACTTTAGTATTTACAGTATATTTTGTGAGACTAAATTAAGAAGAAGTTAAGAACAAAGCTAATGATAGATTTAACTAGGGCTGCCGCTCTTCGTCGATGAGTCGACTAATCCGTTGTTTTGGTCTTAGTCGACTAAGGGCACTTAGGCTCGTCCAAAACAGAGTGCAATTGATACTTTTGGTTCGTTTTCTATTTAGTCTGGTTCGGTTTCATAGTGCACGAATTAAAGTGGACCAAATAAAAAAATAATTCGCTGAGCGAATTTATCTTTTTGGTCTGGTGTGCTGCCACTCCTGTGCAGGGAATTGCAGACTTTCTCTTTGTTTTCACTTTGACTCAGCACTGATCTACTGTGCGCATGAATCCCTTCTCCTCCAGTTTACTTTATAACACCACTATTTTTGTGGACTTTATTTAGCATATTCTTGGGCCCAGGTGTTAAGCAAACATCGGACTTCTGCAGAAATCCAGGTCAGTCCTCCCACACTCATGTTAGTTAACCTGCCATGTCCATGTCTTTTGGCTCGCTTGGAAACAGTCCGAGATCGCTTGCGAGAGGTGGTTGTTTTGGTCTACACCAGAGTACTATTACTGCGTTCACAACTGCCCAAACGAACCGCACCACGGTTTGATTAAAACAGACTAAATGTAAGATTTCTTTAGTCGATTATTCATTTTTGTATGCTTTTTTTAATGCTTAATTACTTATTTCCAAGAAACTTATGAGCACATCTCTGATTTAAAGTGTTGCTTTTGTGTGATTCTTTGTGGAGAAACTCCCAGATCTGTCGATTAAATCAACTAATAAATTAGTCGTCAAAATCGTATGAGTGTTAGTCAACTAAGAATTTCTTTGGTCGAGGACAGCCCTAGATTTAACTTAATTTACACATCGTTAAAAAACACACTGGAGTGAGTATTTAAACTGTGCACTGGTTCATGTGTCAGTTCGAAGGCCAACAAAGGGATCTGCTCCTCTTGCAGCAAGTCTCAATCCCCGACTTAAGCTGTCTTCTCCTCCACTAACTCGATCCCTCTTGGCTGCAATTAAATACTAGTGTGAAGGCAGTCTATTAGTGAAGCACATTACAAGTGGTGGACTGACAAGTCTCTGCTAAAACTGGAACGGTATAGGATGAATTCCCTTGTTTCTATCTTATTACTCACAGCCACCAGCTGTGGAATGACATTGCATCAAGTGAAAATTGGAGGAGTTCTTACTTTTTTATAGAGGTATTGTTATGTCTACATAAACAAAGGGATATCATATTTTTTTTCTACCACTGCTGATATAGTTTTGACAAGTGTCAGAGCAATGCCTGGACCCAAACACGGGGAAAACTGAAATGTCAAATACATGGCATTGCTGTACACAAAATCAGTGAAGAGAAACAAGGTTGACAAGGCAAGGAGCAGGGAGGTGTGTGGCATACAGAGTGAGTAAAGAGGGGAGAAAGCGGGAGGCGGACAACAATGGCTTGGACCGAACATGGCAGTGGCACAAACCTTGATCCACCTCTTCGTGAGGCGACTTCCGCCCTCCACAACACCCTTTAGAAAATGTGACAATGTGAAGCACAGACAGTGTGGAAAGAAATAATCAGTTGTTGCAGCGGTATTAATATTCATGACCGGACAAATCTAAACCAAATAATAAATGTGTGGATGGATTATGGGAAACAAAATCTCTACAGCACCTCTCTCTCTCTTTCATACATACGCACTCGCACACACGCCTTAATGGAATGAATCAGCCAGGGTGGAAGTGGCATGAGAGTGGTGTAATTGGCTGTTTCAGGCCCCTGTGCTCACCCTGGCGGTGCCGTCCTCTTTGAGGCTGATGATGTCCAAATCAAAGTCTCTCCTCAGGCCATCTGTCTTATTAAGAACAATGTGCCCTGTCAGTCCGTCCCACTGTGCCTACAGAGGAAAGACGCAGAGGGAGAGAGAAGTGGGAGATAGTCTCAAATGCCGTCTGAGTGCGGCGCCCTATTGAAGCTCTGCAGCAGGCTCCCAGGAGGAAAAGTGAAGGGGATGGAGGCAGAGAGATGAAGTCAGTGCTGACAGACGGCTGGAAGACATCAGGTAACGGACTGGAAGACATCTACAGGTTGTTTTTGTAGTACAATCTCAATATGCATGAAAGCGTATGTTCATGATAGCAATAATAACTACATTTAGATGCATATTCATACTATCTTTCCAGTAGGGATATTCAAATTGAGCTGGTATGCATGTTAGCATGCATGCATCTTGTACATAGTAATTACTAGTTTTTCCCTGTGGACAGTCACATCTGTACATTACAAGTCATCTACATCTGTGAATACACGCCTAAATGACTTCTCTAAATGTGCCTGTCTGTCTGTAGACCTGTTCATTTTGAGCATGTGATTTCATATCCTGCACAAAAGGGACTTGATTTTACATTATTGTTTCATGTAACACATATTTT
>CAKAOI010031348.1:0-26602 GCA_916701655.1 Sebastiscus albofasciatus | reverse complement strand
TAACCATCGACCTGAAAGAACTCCTTGAGTTCTTGGGAACAAAGGAGGGATTTGGTCTGGTAGCCCCACTGCGGTCACCATGAAGCAGCAAGCAATTGGGGTGCATTGACAGGGCAGTTAGTTCACGCACTCTCTTAGCTGAGGTCAGCGTAAGCAGCAAAGCTGTCTTGAATGACAACGCCTTCAGAGAAGAGTGCTCAAAGGGACCTTTAACCAAGGCCTTGAGCACCAATGGCAGTTCTCACTGCGGGTAGGAGGCATGCATCACTGGGCGTTGTCTTCTGACCTGACCTGCAAGAACTGCTCCACAAGAGGGTGGCCTCTCGTGAAGCGTGGTTTATATGTGAATTATAGTGCATTACTTTTTGTAGATATAGCTATGAACAGTGTATGAGAATAGCCTGCCCAACTTCTGACCTCACTAATGCCCTTGTGTCTGAATGAAAGCAAATCTCTGCAGCCAGGTTCCTTCCCAAATGAGTTGAGCCTGTTATAGTAGCAGATTATATATTATGATTTTGGAATGGAATGTTCAATAATCACACATAATGTAGCACAATTGTAATGTTGGGGCCTTCACATTCTTCTGCGTGTCGTATGTCAGCCCGCTTGCACGAAAAGGCATATACGCCACGATAATGCACAAGGCGCTTAGAGTGCAATACGTACGCCTTTCTTGATTTCCTTGTGTCACTGGTACGCCATGTATCCTGTACTGACATGGTATAAAAAGCAAGAAAGACCACTTATGGTGGGTGGGGGGTGGATGTGTCCAACAAATACCAGACTTTAAACCAGGAGACCCGTGTTCGAGACAGTTGTTGACCGGTGTTTTGTTTTATAAGTTACGTTTGTGAAGTTTGTTATGTGATGATTGTTGTCACATGTGTTCTATTGATGTTTGTGACGTGTTTTCTGTTGTACGTTGTTTCTGTACGTGTTTTACTTATTTTAAGCTCAACAATGACGTTTTCCCTTATCCTAACTAAGTGGTTTTAAACCTTAGTTAGTGGTTTTCTTACCTAAACCTAACTGCGTGGGGTACAAATGACAGGCGAAAAGGCCACCACCCTGATCTTCACAGGCTTTATGAATTCCTGCATTGACGCCGGAAATTTTACATAAATCTTTAATGCAGAATAGATGTATATGAACATAATTCATGGGAGACGTGGCAGCACACACACAGACTTGGAAGAGATCAGAGAGCAGTTTGACTCACTGGATAATCTCTTCTATGGTAAGTTATGGTGCCATCAGAGCATGAAACACATGGCTGTAGCCTAGAGGCTGGAGAGGCCTCAGTGATGCAGTAACTATAGAGAGCAGAGACAGCTAACAGAGACATGGAGGCTGGTCTAGAAGAGAACACACTAGACATGCAGGGTGGGACTAAATGCTACTTTACACAACTAATTGTTGCCCAGTGGATATAGACTTAATAAAAACATCCAAATTAAATGGCTTTTCCTGTTTTTACATTCTGCATGGACACAGTTAACATAGAAATATTAGAGATATCATCTGTTATTGGCTGAACAGCCTTCAGACAGTTACAGTAATATTGTTTCAATAACATAACTGTGTTACAAGGCTGTTAAAGCAGCGTTTTCATTACACAGTGTGGTCCTGCTGGTAATTATTTATAAGGGGGTTGATTTGTTTCTGTGTGTACAATGTACAGTGTGAATATAGATGATGGATTAGATGGATTAATAACTGGCAAATAGTCTTCATCAAGCAATACAAATTCCATACAAACAATTTAACACTCTGTGCTTGTTAAATAAAAAGAGAAGCTTTGCTTCCGGGGGCACGGTGCGACCGCAGACCCAGTGCTTCACAATGGTGGTTCGTTTGTTACCTCTGCCAGGGCCAAAGGCCTCAGAAGGAGGTTATGTTTTCACCAGCGTTGGTTTGTTGGTTTGTTGGTTTGTTGGTTTGTTGATTTGTTGGTTTGTTGGTTTGTCCGTTTGCAGGATTACTCCAAAAGTCCAAGATGGATTTGAATGCAATTTTTTGGAGGGTTGGGGTGTGACACAATGAACAATCCATTAGATTTTGGTGGTGATCCGGATCATGATGCATTAACACCACAGGCTTTAAGACAGCTCTTGCCTTCTGCCAGCTTTCCTCATCAAACACGCTACATTACAGTTTACTTCGACCAAGGCACACTTGGTGATTGTTGCAAAGAGTGAGACGATGCTTTAGGTGGGTTTTATTTTGTTTCTGACCACTTCCACTGAAGTGATTTTACGATAATCCACTATGCTGCTCCGCTATGTACCGCTCATACATGAAACCTGCCTTGGCGGAGGTCTGCGCTCTCTGAGTGCAGTTTATTTTAGTCTTGTCTAGCATGTGCATGTGTCTGATCTTGAGAATAGGCTCTAATACGTGACTTCACAATGTTTGGATTGCGATTTACATTGTGCTGCTACTGCTTTCGGCGAGTGGTATCTCAACCAGCGGACATGACACCGCTGTAGTTACCTACACCAGAGATCAGCTGTTGACACTTCAAGCTCAAGTCAGGAATTTCAAACACCACATTTCAATGGACTGTATAGAGATCTTGAGACACACATGGCGAAGAAAAACACAGGGAAACGAAAATAAAGAAAATATGTTCAAGAGGGGGTATGCGCGAGAGATTGAGAAGAAAGCTCCAAATTTCCTCTCCCTATCATTGCACTGTCAAATGTGCAATCTCTTAACAACAAAATTGAGGAGTTAACTAGCGAGACTGACCCATGAAAAACACTTCAAACTGTGTAATCTCCTCTGCCTAACATAGACATGGCCAGAACAGCTTGTTCTCATTCCCAGGGCGTCAATTACTGAGGCTTTGTCACGGCCATCGGTGTTAGATACCAACGCACAAGGCCCCTCTGTATTATATTCCACCTGTTTTGATTAATAATCAGCCTGTTGAAACAGTAGATGAGTTTAAATATTTAGGGAACCTTCTTTGAATATACTTTAAGTTTAACAACCAACACAGAATACATTTTTTAAAAAGCAATGCAACGCATGTATCCAATCAGGAAATGAATCCGATATAAGCAAGAACATTTTAAAGACTGTTTAAGTCTTGTTGAAAGTGTTTTAACTTTTAATAAGTGTACATATTATATAATATATATATGCATATATATATATATACTATATATATATATATACTACATATTCAAATAAAAAAGTCACAGTATAGTATGTCGAAAAAAGTAATGAAAAAGTCAGATTATAGTATGTTGAAAAAGTCATAGGATAGTATGTCAAAAAAGTGATAAAAAAGTGATAGTATAGTATGTGGAAAAAAAATCATACTTTAGTATGTCGAAAAAATTGAAAAAAAATCATAATATTGTATGTGGAAAAAAGTAATGAAAAAGACATATTATAGTATGTTGAAAAGAAGTCATAGGATAGTATGTCACTGAATGGGAATTGTTATTTTGTTTAATAAAGAAAGAAAGTAGAGTTAAGTAGCCAACTAGGGTAAAATAACATGAAAATCGATGTAGCAAAACAACCATGTGTTTGGTTCAGTGTGAGTGGTGTAATATTTATACATGTAATACATTTCTTTATTCTGCCAACGATTTACAATAACGATTCTATTTAATGAAGAGTTTGCGGAGGGTGAATAAGGAAGTATGTTAGATAAAATGAGGGAGAGGAATGATGACAGTGTTGAAAATTGTTTTAAATGTCTTCATTTTAGCATTGCAATAAAACAGGGATACAAATGTATGACCCCAAATTGTGTTATCTGTAGCTCTGGTGCTCTCAGGGAGATTGCTCACACTGATATAGGGGCTGACAGAGAGTGTAAAACAGCTGAGCATCAATTTTACGTAAACTAATTTTGAATGGTTGGTTTCATTTTGTAAACACTGGAGTAAAGTGGTATTAAGAGCTGTGATGGAGCCAGAAAGGACTCATCCACTCAAGAACAAACACACTTTATGAAAGCTCTGAAATTGGAACAACACACACACACACACACACACACACACACACACACACACACACACACACACACAAAAAAAACACGTACAATCCTAATGCAGTCATTGCTGTTGTCAATGCTGTTGGAGGACACGTGTATTGAAACATGTGCACACCGAAAACATAGAAAAGGTGTTTTTATGTGTGGAAATCCTTTCCTTACTTTTTTCAACTGTACTTATGAGGGCGTTTCTGACTTTTCCCTTTTTGAGAAATGCTTTTTTCTTGTGGGATATCGGAGGAGGAAGAGGTAGAGGAAAAGAAGAAAGACAGAGATGCGGTCCACAGCAACAGAGAGGTGTTTCTTTGATGGCTGGCGGAGGCAGGAAATCACAAGATTTAATGTTCGATGTTAAACTGAGCAACTCTCACAGGCACACTTCAGACAGAACAGTGGGAGGGAGATGTACAACGCTGCATATGCTGGCAATGGTATTGTGATTTCACTGCAAAAATATATTATACCGGGTGCTGCTTCCAAATGACATTCCCACGTATAAACGAGTAAATGTATACTGCACAACAATGTAACAATCTTAGGGATAAAATAATTTCTAAGACAAAAACAGATATCTGGCGCTTTGGAACTAAGTAGATGGACAAAAGCTAGCTGCACCAATCAATATTTTTATATTAACAGTTATATCAAATTTTTATGTCTAATGTGAAAGAGGTCATATGCATGACCCGCTCTGTGACAGTTACAGTGTCATTCAGTGTTCAACACAAGGCCAGATATTCATCTCAAAGGATACACTGTAGATATAAGGTTCACAAGTCTGCCTACGTAAACACACCTGAATATAAAATATCACACAATTATGCCACGGACAGGGCTTGCACACAAGCAGCAAACAACAGACACAGGTTTGTGCACATTTCAGCCTCAGATTCTGAGATCAGAAACTCATGCTGGTAGTTACCAACACCTTGACTAATGAATCAACAGTATTCGGTTCCATAGACCTAATGTTATATGAATGTGCACCTTTTGCAATTTCTGAGACCACTGCTTCCATCAGCAATGAGGAAAAAGTAACATAATATCATCCAGCTTCCAACTGCAGAGAAAGACCACTGCAAATGGCACCAAGGCCATGTATAATTCAGACATCTGAGCCTCTTTTTCCTGCAAGAATCTCTATTCAACAACTCAATTTAACCAATTTCTATTGCTCTTCTTTTCTGAACACAAAGGGACACATTTCATAAATGAAAATGTCTTTTTTTTATGTAATGTGGCACCCAACTCCCTTGCCTTGTTTCAACATTAGGGCTGTCAAACACTTGAAATGTTTAATCAATATTAATCACAAATTAATTGCGCATTTTTTATCTGTTCAAAATGTAAGTATTTAATCCTCTTATCAACGTGGGCAAATATGCTTGCTTTACACAAATGTATGTATATATTTTATTATTATTGGAAAATCAATCAACAACACAAAACAATGACAAATATTGTCCAGAAACCCTCACAGGTACTGCATTTAGCATGACAAATATGCTCAAATCATAACATGGCAAACTGCAGCCCAACAGGCAACAACAGCTGTCAGTATGTCAGTGTGCTGACTTGACTATGACTTGCCCAAAACTGCATGGGTTTAGCATAAAGTGGGCATGTCTATAAAGGGGAGACTCGTGGGTACCCATAGAACCCAATTTAACACATTATTATTGTGTTGACAGCTCTATTCAACATACTGACACTTAATTCTAAAATGAAAAAAAAAAACATTAGAAAACTTAGACTGAATGAGCTGTTGAGATCTGTTTTGTGTGTGCTTCTCTAAAGTAGCTTCGTCTAACTGCCTGCAAGCCTGTCAACTCTATTTACTGCTCTATTCATGGTTTTAGTGTGTTGTCTTGGGTCATCGAATATTCAGAACCCCTGATTTGAACCCTTTTGGCATGTGAGTGCTTGCCTTGGGATCGAACACAAGTTTGTGCTTGTGTCCCATAGGGTCCCACAGGCAGACCCACTACATGTCAGGTCACTTGTTTTCTTCACCTACCTCCATGACTTTCATCATCTCTTTCTGTGCATCCAACAACATGGAGAGGATGGTGGGATGAATCAGTTTGGTTAAGAGCTTAGTTGTTTTCCCTTAACTCAGCAGTCCAATTCATAACCCACAAGGCTCTTTCTGGGTCAGCAGGGAAATGTCAATTCTTCGTGAATGTATTCCCACTGTACATGTACAGTACATAGTGGCAGGATGTTTGTATCACATGTGCATTTGTGTGTGAAAAACACTATGTGTACAGTTCAGCACTATTGCCAGACAGGCCTGTGGAACTAACAAGGAGGAGGCCGCATGTCTCTCAATAATTCATGAAAGTTTTGAGACCCCACGGTACCAAGCCAACCAAGTCCTTCTCTCACAATTCATCCTATTACTGAGTAGATTTAAACTGAGGACTAAATTAATTCTACAATGACAAACTTAGTGTATAATGACCTCTGTTGGATGGTTTATTACAACTTGTGTATTTTTGTTTCATCCATCATTTCTCGTGATAATGATAACACTGTAATAAACCAAGTTACTCACTGAGGTCTGGGAATGTGACAACATCACTGAAAAGAAAGCTGATGATGCAAAGAAATATGAGCAGTCGGGCAATCATGCAAGTTTAAAACAAACTTCCATGTTAGCCATTTTGGAAGAGGACACAAAGGTGCACAATCCAACCTCCAGGTTCATAGTTGTGTGTACACCAATTGTTTCTTGTGCAATGAGAGATTATGTTAGAAATCTGGGGTATGCTCTCTTTCCATTTAACCTCCTGAAGTGGTAGAAAATAGAGTGCTACAGGAATGAGTCCTAAAACCAAGAAATGAGTTTGATAATGAGAATTTTAGCACTTCCTGTTCCCTCATTTGGAAGTCAATGTTTTGTTTTTTAATGGGTTTTTAGTTAGATGCCTGAACACAAGCTTTAGAGATTACAATGTTTTGTTACGATATAAAATGCGTCAGTAGATACAAGGTGACCAAAGTCTGCACATTTAGACAACGGACGTGAGGTAACCGGAATTAGGGAGAGAGAGCCAGGAATTTACACCGAAAAGGACTTTATTTGAGACGACTTTCCCCTTTAACCTCAACAAGTGGTTTATCTGCATTAATACATAAACAAAGGGTGATGCATGACGTAAACCAGCACTGGACATTCATCTAATCAATCGTCTTAATTATCAAAGCAGGTCAGATAATACTTGAACAAACAACAAAGTGACACATGGGCAGTCTAAAGTGACCACCAAGACATGAAGAACAATTCACTTTAGAAGACACACTTGATGAAGACAGAGGAACAGTCTGGCTGGTAGCATGCAGGACAAACAGAAATGTTCTTCTCCCCTCCAGTTACAGGAGCACTGATTGTCTTCTGATTGGACTCACCATTGCCTACCTGACTCTGAACAGCACAGGTGAGCCATGTGGCTCCTCTCAGAGCTCATCAGGATAAAGGAGGACATGAAACACTTTCTAACATTGCCGCCCCGAAAACTGCGTGCAGTTTTGAACCACAATTCATGTCCTCCGCCCGATAAGGAGCATATTTAAAGTGACGGTGTCAGGAGGATGACCATATGGGAGGCGGCGGGACCCCTGGGGAGGACGACCACGGTGACAGAGGCGACGGGACCCCTGGGGAGGACGACCATGGTGACAGAGGCCAGACCCCTCGGGAAGACGACCATGGTGGTGGCTGCGGGACGTCTCTGGAGGACGACAACGGTGGCGGCGGAACACCTCTGGAGGACGACCACGGTGGCAGTGGGACACTTTTGTGGGACGACCACGGTGACTGAGGCAGCAGGACTCCTTGGGAGGACGACCATGGTGACACATGTCGGACCTCTCGGGAAGACGACCACGGTGGTGGCGGCGGGAACCCTCTGGAGGACGACCGGGGTGACAGAGGTGATGGGACTGCTGGGGAAGATGACCATGGTGACAGACACCGGACTCCTCGGGAAGACGACCATGGGGGTGGCTGTGGGACGTCACTGGAGGACGACCACAGTGACAGAGGCTGCTTGACTGTGGCATGAGGGTCTTCTTTTATCTTGGCAACATCATCGTCAAAGCCATGTCAAGAGAATGGGCTATCTTCCACACAGCCCAAGTGATCTTCCACCTAACCAAGTTCGGGTTTGCGATCAACTGGAAGAAGAGCGACACCCTGCCACACCAACATGTGGAGTTTCTGGGGGTCTGTGTCTGTGTCTGTGTTCCACTCTGTCGGAACACAGCCGAATGGCCATGCAGCAGGCAGCTGGCAAACTGCGGCAAGGTGTGACGGTGACGGCATTGTCCATCATGCAGGAGCTGGGGTTCATGGCAGCTGCTCACCCAGTGGTGCCGCTGGGGCTGCTGCACATGTGTCGTCTGCAGAGGTGGCTTGCCAGCCTCCGCTTAGATGCCAAGAAGCGGCGCTTGGTTTCCACCCCCCCCTCCTTCGATAGAGGATGATCTACGCTACAGGGCGTCCCCACAACACCTGTTGAAGGGAATGCCGCTGGGACGAGTGACCTCCTACATCACAGTGTTCACAGATGCGTCCCTGATGGAGTGTAGAAAACATCAAAACAGTTTAGGATCAATATGCTTAGTCACCCACGCTACTCATTTATTAAAGTGCTCTCCATATCACCGACATCAAAAGGAAGTCACGTGATCAACATTATGATCTGACACACTAAGACAACGGGAATGACATATTCATCCTGCCTATAGTCCTCGGTCATGACTCAGTGTGGTGCCACAAACTGAGAACACTGTGACATCATAATGGATCTTTAATGACCCACTCATTAGAAAATCTTGTTAAAGACCCCTCGCTAAGAGCTCGTCAGTGAACAGCAGTGGGCAGCAACAGATAGGTTTTTATAATAACATAGTGATCCCTCTTTGAGTATCAATCCTGTTCTTATACATTTTTAGAAGTGTGGCACTCAAAGTCTACTAGTAGAGCTATGAAATGAAAAGCAGCATTCACTAACGTCCCCGCCACACAGTTTTAGCTTCAATCATCTCCTCTGCTGAGATTCGCCAGGCACACTTATACAGAGCAAAGTCTGATTTCCCAAAAGTATTCATCACAGCCGGTCTGTTAGCTTAACGGAACAAAGATTGTTAATGCTACATATTTAACTTTAATTCCCAGCATTGCAGACAGTGTAATAGTTGATAAACTGTTATGATATGAGCCCATTTGTAAATATTTGAAGATCCAGTGACAGAAATTCATGATAAATCAAGTGCAAGGCTTGAAAGAATCCTTACGAATCAGAGCACTAGATATTTCAATGTGGATACAGTGATACCACAAGTACAATGTGTGTGTGTGTGTGTGTGTGTGTGTGTGTGTGTGTGTGTGTGTGTGTGAGAGAGCATATTAGAGAAAAATATTCCATATTAAGGCGGGCTGGGTGAATCATTATTCTTTGATAACTGCCACAGCTATACCCCCAGGATACTGCAGACGCCTCAGATACTGGCCTGTTCCAGGGTGGTAATATACAGTAGATCACAAGGTTTGTGTGTGTGTGTGTGTGTGCGTGTGTGTGTACGTGGGTACATATGTGTGTGTGACAAAGAAAGAGCTTGCAAGAGGTTGTATGGTGACAGAGAAACACTACAGTCCCAATGAGTCAGATCTGGAAGTCTCTGCATCTTTGTGACAGCTTAACTTGAAGATTTTTATGTATGTATGTGTCTAGGTATGTGTGTGTGTGTGTGTGTGTGTGTGATGCATTAAGTCGAGGGAGCAAAATAAGGAAGAGAGAAAGAGTCTGATTGAGTCATACCTTTAACTCTCAGTCCAGAACATTTTTGTGACAACTTCAATGGTAGAGAAGCAGGAGGAATGTGTACATCTGTGTGTGTAGGGGTGTGTGTGCAGATGGTGCATGAGTGCATGTATCAAGGTACGCAGCATCCGCGAGTGCAGTCGGTGAGTCGCACTGAGTCAGATCTCTGTCTCTCTATCAGAATATTTTTGTGACAGCTTCAGTAGAAAAGAGGCAGAGAGGTAGAGTGGAAATGACAGACTTGGTTTTACTTAATGCCAACTCCTGTCCTTCCTATGTGTGTGTGTGTGTGTGTGTGTGCATGTATTCAGTTATTGTGTATTTGCTTGTGCGATCTTGTGATGCCTTCTTTTTTTCACTGAAAGGTCCTTCAGACAACAAACAAAATGTTCGACAAACAAAATGTCAGTTCAGCTCTAAATGTGTCACTGCGGGCAACAGAGCTGATGTTGCATGACTGACAATGAAATGATGACTTTCACTATTAATAACTTCACTTGTACTGCATCCGCCCTTCAGACCAACACAGCTGGGAACAACTTGACACATTTTGTTTTTGGCTAAATCATTTTAAAACTAATTGAGCTAGATTAATTATGTTTTTATTAGGGCCGTCAATCAAAATATTTAATCACGATTAATTGCACATTTTTTTATCTGTTTAAAATGTACCTTAAAGAGAGATTTCTCAAGTATTTAATACTCTTATCAACATGAGAGTGGGCAAATATACTTGCTTTATGCAAATGTATTTATACATTTATTATTGGAAATCAATCAACAACACAAAACAATGACAGATATTGTCCAGAAACCCTCACAGGTACTGCATTCAGCATAAAAAATATGCTCAAATCATAACATGGCAAACTGCAGCCCAACAGGCAACAACAGCTGTCAGTGTGTCAGTGTGCTGACTTGACTATGACTTGCCCCAAACTGCATGTGATTATCATAAAGTGGGCATGTCTGTAAAGGGGAGACTCGTGGGTACCCATAGAACCCATTTTCATTCACAAATCTTGAGGTCAGAGGTCAAGGGACCCCTTTGAAAATAATCATGGCAGTTTTTCCTCTCCAAAATTTAGCGTAAGTTTGGAACGTTATTTAGCCTCCTTCGCGACAAGCCAGTATGACATGGTTGGTACCAAAGGATCCCTTAGGTTTTTCATGTGGTATCTTCACTCTAGCTTTAAAACTGAGCCCTCTACAACCTCCAAAATATCAATTACATAATGCGTTAAAGAAATTAGTGCCGTTAAAACAAATTTGCGCTAACACGTTATAATCGCATTAACTTCAACAGCCCCAGTTTTTATACAAGCAACATAAACACGACGTGACTGTGCTTAAAACGACTATGTTTGTACAGTGAAAATGACACTGAACGTTGTGAACACGGGGCATGAACATGAACAGCTGATTGTAATGTGACGCAAGGGACATGAACAGCAGCCAACTGGATGAAAGCCCTGTGTTTGTTGGACCCATCCACCTCCCCTCCCGCCTGCCCTGTGTGTCTCTTTCACTTTTTTTTAACTACGTCATCACAGCACCTTCCCTGAGTGTTTAATATTGACGCGGATGGGTTTACATTGTAGTTAATGGAAAGCCCGGTGCGTCTCATACCGACGCTGAAGGGTGCCTTATGCGTCTATATCTAACGCAGACGGCCTTGATAAAGCGTCGCTATTTGACGCCCTGGGAATGACAACGGGCTGTAATGTTAGTGTAAGTCTCCGGGGAATTATTGTAAGTAGATACGATTACCTCCCTAAGGGCCAAATACAAGCTTGTGTATGTGTGATTGTGTCCCTTCCCTTTTCTGTCTGTCCCTCTTGCCTTTAAGCATGAACTGGTGTACTAATGAAGGCAACATGTCCTCTTCTCTCTCTCTATCCATTTCTCTCAGTGTGTTCCTCCCCCACCTCCCCTCCACTCCCCCTTCCTGTGGCCCCAGAATGTGCTGGGCAGCGGGCCCTGCAGGATCTTTCTTGCTTTTCCGTATCATTGATAATCGACCGGCTCGGGGAACAGAGGAGTGGAATGGCAGAGCGAATTTTACCCTGCCGCTGCAGCTGCTCCTAGCTGCCACGGCAACTGGGGCAGAAAATCAGACTTATCGCTTTGTCATAATCAGCAACGGATCGCAGTTTCCGATCTCCCCGACCCCCTGTGTCTCTCTGCCCGCTTTTCTTTTTTTTTTTTCATCTGCCACTTCTTGTCTGTTCTGACTTTCATTTGATGACTTTATCTTTCTCAGGTGGGATTTTGCACGGTGTGTGTTTTTTACTCTCTGTTTTCCTCCTCTCTCTCTCGCTTTCTTGCCTCTTAAGGCTTACTGAGCCATGCTGTTAGTGTGTATGTGTGTGTGTGTGTGTGCATGTGCAAACATACGTGCACCAGCTCTTACAGAGAGCTCTTCACCCTGAACCTTCCATTAGCACTACAGAACTTCGTCAGCGCTTCCTCCTGGGAGTCGAACAACAGAGCAGCATAGAGCAACATGTTTGAGAGCATGTTTTCATACTCTTTCACAAACCTGCTCTAACCTCCTATAGTCTGGCAACACAATGTGAACTAGAGACAAACAAGGGACTTCTGTTCTGTCCTCCTAATCTTCATATTGTGGGTTATATTTATAGACTATATATTAAAAGTATGAGACCAGAGAAGTCCCCATTTACCTGCACTATAACACACATCCTGCACACAAGCAAAAGGTTATTAATTAACCTTTGCAATAAGGTTAATTCTTGATTAATAAAATAACACGAATGAGGAACTAATCTCTAGTGAACCATTAGTTAATGAGAAACTCCCAATCAAATTTATAGAGTAGGTAATGATAGTTAATGATTACTTGACAAAAACAAACAAACAAAAAAATGACTTTGGATTTAACTGTTAGTGAACCATTAGTTAATGAGGCAAATTTGATTAGTCAAAGATTAGTTCATGATTATTTAATGATCACTTGCTTAAAAGATGAATGAAGATCTAATTGCTATAGTGGACCATTAGTTGATGAGTAACTCCCATTCAAATTTTATAGAGTAGGTAACAATTAGTTAATGATAACTCAATAAAAAAAGTAAATTAACTGCTAGTGAACCATTAGTTAATGATTCCAGCTCAAATTTTATAGAGTATCTAATGATTATAAAACAAGTGAGGAGCGAATCAGGCCAGACTTGATGAATATCGTTAATGATTACTTCTCTAATATTTCTTAATGGAGGACTCTATAGTAGATAATGAGTTACTAAAACAGACTGGGAGATCCTATATATATATATCTCATTAAGTTTGGATTTGTTTTGGATCTAATCAATTCTCTTTGAAATCTCCAACTCATTCTTAATTAGGCTGTGGTCCTCATTCCCTCTGTAGTCCACATCCCACCCTTTCTCTCCCTCTCTCTCTCTCCCTCTCTCTCTCTCTTTGTCGCTGTCTAAGACGACCAGACTGAGAGGAAGATTTAGCTTTATTCTCCCGGGAGCTGCTCTTTTCTAGAGACACTGGTCACTCAGCCATACTGGATCAGTGCTGGTGGACGAGTCTTCACACCGGCATTTCATTGTCACCCTCTGTTCAAGTTGAATGCTTGGATGCACTGTTTTCCTCATGTGTGTGTGTGTGAAGTAAATTATGTTGTGGAAACACTCTTGAGGTGAAGAAGAAGAATAAGAAACCTTCCAACTGTTATATAAAATATGGATAAATAAGTATAAAAAACGAGGGACAGGAGGAGGAGGAGGGTTGGGAAGGATAATAACGTTACACAACATCAGTATGACAAATGACAGCAGCTGAAGTCCCAGGTATGAGCTCAGCTGCAGCAGGGATTCCAGGTCTGAATCATGTCAGCTTTCTTTAAATCTCCTTGTGTGAAATTTAGCTGCTTATATGCTTATAATACGGCAATGCAGATGCCGTCTCCTGAGTTATCAGGCTAATGCACCATAACATTACCAGTAGGTCTATTTTCAAATTCATTCTCCAGTGCCTGACCTCGACCATAAAGGGCTAATCAAGCTATTTAGCATGTCACTTCCATAAAGGACAAAGAATAAAAGGACTTGCAAATGACCAGTTTTGAAAAAAGCAATCTCAGCAGTATGAAATATCCTGTATTGTATTTTCTATATTGGTCAAGCTCCAGAACCCCTGGATCCTACATTTGCCGAAACACAACTCAACACCACCATTCATTACGCCCACCCTGTATGATATATACTGTATATACAGTATATTAACGTTATGAATGTGCAGTCTTCAAGCCAAAACTGAGATAACCCTGATGACATCGCCATGGTAATCTTCTTTAGAGAGCTCTTTTTTCACATGCTGAGTAGTGTTCTTCATGACGGGTAGAGTGATCTTGCTTTGTAAAAATTGGTGGAGTCAACCTTTAATTAACATTAATCCTGATTCTATAGTCAAAACGGCCTCTCTTCCGTTGCTCTGAGGGGTTTAAACTGAAATTGGTTCTCACAAAGATAGACGTACAGGGACACACATGTGTACACAGCCACAGGCGAATGCTCCTATTTCAACCGTAGTTTACCTTTCTGTTTGGATTGAAAAGGTCACTGAACACACACTGAAGCATGGCTGTTTAAATGGTAGTGGGGGGAACGACCGCAGTTGATAAAGAGCATGGAGACATTCAGTTTCAGTTCATTCTGTTAGTTGGTTTTCCTGTGTATGTGTGTGGGTAGCACGGGCCTTTATGTTGTTGCATTAAGCATCGCTCTATTGAGATAAGCTGAAAGGGAAAGCTGCAATTCTACAGTGACGGAGTTAATCAACAATATAATGTTGCATTAGATTACCATACAGCCACATTCTTCAACAAAAACATGGCACTTATTTAGGGCTGTCCTCGACCAAAGACATTTCTAGTTGACTAACACTCATACGACTTTGTCGACTAATCGATTAGTAGATTTAAAAGGGACCTATTATGCTTTTGTGTTTTTCCCTTTCCTTTAGTGTGTTATACACTGTCGTTTTTTGTGCATGTTATGATGCAAAAGTTACAAAGCCCAAAGTCCACATCAAAAGGAGTTACTCTCCCCCACAGAAACACTTGAAACACTTCGCTTGAAGTTTTGCCTTTTCTTTCGTTACGTGATGATGTCACCAAGTAACACACTTTACCTAGCGGCTAGTTTGGCACGCCCTCTAACAAAACTGGTTAGAGTGGAGCTGGAGCAGAGCCTGAAGAATTTGGTTTGGTTGAACAGTGGGCCAGCAGACAGAAGGTGAAAAGAGGTGCTGCAGCACAGCCGGTATGAGAAAAGTAAAGCGTTTTTGAACATTAAAGCATCTATACAAAGTAGAAACACAATATACAAGTATGCGCCTGAAAAAAAAAAACATAACAGGTCCTTTTTTGGAAAAAGGTCATTAAGCATGAAAAAAGCATAATAATCAACTAAAGAAATCTTATTCGACTATAAGACCAAAACGACCCATTAGTGGATTAATCGACTAAGAGGGGGCATCCCTATACACTTATTCAATGCATTGCAATAAGGGGACAAATACAGTAATACTGGAAAATCACACAGATGTGAAAAGTGGATCACATGGTGCTCTCTGCTACACTCAATTACTCTTTTTCCTCCTCGAAGAGAAAGAAAAGGGATATAAAATGGAGATAAAAACTGAGGGTAAACACATCAGAAAGCTATTATTAAGCAGAAGAAAGAAAGAAAGAAAGAAAGAACGAAAGAAAGAGAGAACGAAGAACGAAAGAAAAGAAAGAAAGAAAGAAAGAAAGACTTGTGTCTTCCAAAATACTCAGGAATTTTGGCAAGTCTGTCCAAAGATGGTGCTTTTCACATCTCTTTTATAATTAAAGCACAGATTGCTCCCCGACCCCCCTCCTCTCAGCTCTGATGACCTCGATGTGAACTCATTTTCTTAATTAACATGGATTGGAAGAAGAATGGGACTAATTACTGAAGTAGTCTGCAACTTAAAGACCATCCAGAATCTACATTTACCTCCAGCGTCGGATAACAAGACCGAAACACTCGCTGTCAGTTTGTGTGCACTGACACAGAAGCAGCATAGTCGGTTTGGGCGTTAGATAAGCAGGGAGGTCGTGCCTTCTTGATACATGATGTGTGTGTATGTGTGTGTGAGTGTTTGTCTCTGTATGTGTGTGTGTGTGAGACAGATAGGCTGAGCAATAGCAGAGCTGCGATCAGACAGCAGTTAATGAGATTCAAAGCCAATATAAGCAGCCATGTGCCATGTGTCCTGCATGTTTGCAGCAAAGAATTATGTGTGCATGTCGATAATGAATGAACCGTCAGATCCCATGCATTTGTTTGCATGTTTGTGCGTGGGTGCAGAATGATTCACCTTGCAGTTCTTCCAGCTGCTGTTAGCTCAAAATTAATTACGAGAGAGAGAGAGAGAGAGAGAAAGAGAGAGAGTCCATCTCCTTCACTGGCTCGCCACGAGTTCTTTACGAGTTGACTTACTGCTTATTTGATTGCCGGAATAAATGACACAAAGCAAATGAATCCAAGCTCTCTGCTCTCTGTCAGATGCTCTGGCTGTCGGACCTTTGCGCCTCCATAAATCCACTCCCATTCTTCACACTCTATCACTTCTCTGCTAGATGTCTTTTACACGGTGACACAATGATGCGTTTTATATCACATGCGAGGAAAATAACACCGCTAGGCCTATTGTGAAGCCTGATTATATTCATGTCGGTCGTATATTTTCTCTCTGTTCCACCACCATTAAAGCAGCAGTAGGCGAGATTGGAGCAAATACGATTAAAAAAAGTTATTTTTAGTAGTGCATCAGACAGGTTATCTGAAAAAAAAATCATGTGCCTCTGTGTCCTCTGGTTTCCTTCAGTGCTCCTAATGGCATCTACAAGATTTCACAGACCAGAGGAAAACAACCAATCAGAGCTGAGCTGGAGCCTTGGAGCCTCTCTGAGCAGCTGTCAAATGGTCAAACTAGGCAGAACTTAATCAATATTCTGTTACTGTAATGTTTATTTCTTGCATAAAATGTTTTCAGAAACATCTTGTAGTGTACTGTTTAGCTGGAAAATGAGAAAGTTTGTGACCCTGCCGCCATGTTGAGATCAGTTAAATACAGAAATACCAAGCACCACCCACGAGCCGGAGCAAACTTTCTCGTTTTACAGCTATACAGTACACTACAAGATGTTTCTGAAAATATTTTATGCAAGAAATTACAGCAGTAACGGAATATTGATTCATATTTGATCAGCGCTGCCTAGTTTGACCAGTTCGCAAGTTCACAGCTGTCTCTGTTGAATGAACAGCCAATAGGAACGCTCTCTCTCTCAAATAACCTGTGATTGGCCAAAGTCTCCCGTCATGGTCTAGATTTTGTAAAGGCTGAAAACAGAGCCATGAGGAGGTGCAGGAGTCTAGTTTTATCTCAGAACACTTGAATTACAATATGCTGGAAGGTTATTATATAAATATTTGCCAAATGATGCCAAAAACATTCTGCCTACTGCAGGTTTAACTAATAACAGAAGTGCACTAAACCGGAGGAGATGCATATTTCTTAATTTCCCAACAGTGTACGAAAACTCTCTCTGAGATCAATAACTGGATCACCTCATCCGCTCGGCTCGTACAGCAGGTAATTAGATAGATTGTGCAACAGTAAGTGCTCATCCTCGCCACTTCTCCTTTTATCAGAGAAAGGTGATAGCTTTGGAATAACAACTTATGTGAAACAAAAGCACAACCAGCTCCAGTCTTGTGGGCTCCCTTGTACTGGAATCAGGCTCTAATCAGGCTCCATGATGCCCACATACAGTAAGGGCTCTAATCAGATTTGGTGTCAGGATGTGATGTGGCAGAGTGTATTGTTCCAGTCATCTGGGATCCTTTCTTCACTCCAGAACACAGTGTCCTTATACCATTAGCATGAATTCAGTTTCGCTTGAAACATTTATTTTGTGCTTACGGCCTCGCTCACAGCCTCCTGTGACAAATAAAGAGATTATGGTGTGCCATGTATGGTATGCCGTGGCATGGCATGGCATGGCATGGTATGATAAGTGTGTAGCTGAATGAATGAAGCATCAAATTGCACTCTGATGATTTACGATAATGTGCAGACTCACTGTCTATAAAGCAGTGTGATGGGCTTCTGAGAGGAAACTTACAGGTCACTGCTTCCTGAAAGATGATCTTCAGCCGTTCATCATAAACTAAAGTGCTTCACAACATCGATGAGTGTTGCTTATAAAGTAAAGTGGTAAACCCTGTAGTTCAGCGCAATCCTTATGTAACAACTTGAGTTGGACCTTTGATGAAGATTTGATTTCGGTCATATTAAGGTGTGCAGTTTTGAGCACCACTTGTGTTGTGTGGGGTAAAAACGTATTTTCTCCGAGATTACAGTCACAGTTTAAGAGACGTGATTAATGTTGTAAATTGAAACAAAACATAAAAAAAAAAAACCCAACAAAACTACTTGATTAAGTTTAGTAAAGTATCTGATCATTCCAATACATGGATATTTTCACAACGACATGGCCCTCTAGAATGAAGCTAAGTGGTGAGTGAGAGTGGTGTGAAAATGGTCGCTGCTTTGCTTCATGTACGTATCATAACACCCGTCAATGATGCTGAATCAGAAGTGCAACTGACCTGAAATTTGAACTCGAGAGGATAGTACACGAGTGAGCTTTAAACCCTGGTATTAGATTGCTCTTTAAAAAAATACCTGGAAGTATTAGGTCAATGTGTGGCAAGCCATTTCTTCATGTTTTTATTCTTTGGCATCTCCTTACTGTAAACACAAGAAAACAATAGCTTTTTATGATACATAACAATTAGCTAATGTGTACGTATATGCACATCTATCCATCTATCCATCTATCATCTATATGTTTTTATTTATTTATTTTAGGGCTGTCAAAGGTAACGCAATAATAATGTGTAAATGCATATTTGTTTTAATGCCACTAATTTCTTTAACGCATTAATGCAACTTGCGATTTTTAAGTTTTTAGTGGGCTCAGTTTTAAAGCTAGAGTGAAGATACTGGTATCATATGAAACTAGACTAAACTAGACAACTAGCTTGTTGCAAAAATGGCTAAATAAAGCTCCAAATTTATACTAAATTTTGGCATGGCCATTTTCAAAGGGGTCCTTTGACCTCTGACCTCAAGATATGAGAATGAAAATGGGTTCTATAGGTACCCATGAGTCTCCCCTTTATTGACATGCTCACTTTATGATAATCACAGGCAGTTTGGGGCAAGTCATAGTCAAGTCAGCACACTGACACACTGACAGCTGTTGTTGCCTGTTGGGCTGCAGTTTGACATGTTGTGATTTGAGCATATTTTTTTAATGCTAAATGACAATATGTGTCATTGTTTTGTGTTCTTTACTGATTTCCACTAATAAATCATACATTTGCATAAAGCAAGCGTATTTGCCCATTCCCGTGTTGATAAAAGAATTAAATACTTGCCAAATTTCCCTTTAAGGTACATTTTGAACAGATAAAAAAAAATGTGCGATTAATCGCGATTAATTATATATTTTTTCATTTATTTATTTATTGAATTTATTTACCTACCTACCTACCTACCTCTGGATGGGTACCAGATCTCTGTCCTCCCCTCATCCTCTGACGGGCCAGCCCTCCTCCGTCCCGCCCTCAGCCCGGCTCCGCTCCGCTCCGGCAGAATCACCATCTCTGCACCGGGACACACACACAGACACACACACACACACACACACGCGATAAGAAGCTGCAGGGCAACAGAACAGACGACACAACACGAGGAAGAAAAAAAAGCATCACACGAGCTGCTGCTGCTGCTGCTGCTGCTCCACATCGCGTGAAGGCGGTCCTGTTCTACAAAGCCACCAACAACCGGCTGTCCTTCATTATTTAGACCGGCCAGCAGCACGGTGATACTCCGGAGGTCCCACACTCGGCTGCATGAAGTGATGCTCACTGCAAGACTGTGTGTGTGAACACTACAATGATCTGATCTGCGCTTTGGATACATCCAATCATCGGTGTTGTAGATGATGATCAGAGGGAGCATGAAGTTTGCGGTCGCGGTGTTGTGGTTCTTCTCCCTGGCTCTCGGGGAGGCTACTACGGAAGGTAAGAATCAGGAAACATGTTGGGTCTTTAAACTGTTGAAGGTGCGCTACTACTGCCTGTTAGCATCTCATCTGTCCAAACAAATTGACTTAGGATGCAGAAACATATTAATTCTGGTGAGGATTTGGTTATTGCGCGATCAAAACACAGCATCCCACCACATCACAGACTCACTAATCAAACTGAGTGATGTGCTCCATCCTGCACAGTGCTTCTTAATGCGGAAAGAGTTTTCTATGGGAGCTGGCATATTGTATAATTCAGATGTGATTGCACTTTTAATGGTGACAGCAGGACAGAATGATGGGGTCAGGTGAGAGGAGCACATTCATGATTTATTAAAGGATGGGAGAGCAGCGCCCTCCTGGGGATGTACGACTGATTCATGGCTCTCTATATATCAAGCTGCAAGAACAACAAATGTGGGACAATAAAAAAAACCCACTGAAATTAATGAGAAAAGAATTCCCTTACATAATAAAGCTGTGACTCAGATATGGTGTTATGAAAAATAAACAATGTGGTGCTGAGTTTACAGAAAAGCAGTGTGCAGTTTATACTGTAAAGTACATTTACATCACTCTAATCTCGAGATGGGGTTTGCTCTTGGCAGCACATGCTGTACATTACTCTTGCTGTATAATTATGCAGCATATATGTGTGTGTGTGTGTGTGTATGTGTGTGTGTGTGTGTTATAGTGACAGGGAGCAGGAGAGAGAAGTGGTGCCAAGTTGGTGAAAATGATTAATCCATCACCTTCAGCGACCAATTAGCTGTCTGGGTCAACAGTTAAGTTAATGAAGAATCACATTTTAAAGTGCCACTGAGCTTCCTGCAAAAGGAATTATGTCACCTAGCAGGTTAGCATGCCATGTCATGCTTGGATTTTAAAGGTTCAGTTCACCCAAATTACTAAAAAATATAAATAAATAAATTCTCTCCTCCCTCTAGCGTCATGCAAATTTCATCTGTGCAGCTTTTCAAATATTTCAGTGTGTTCCAATACACGTACTTCCGGAAGTACACTGACGATCGCAACATTGCACCGCGGCTTGCTACTCGCCAAAATATCTTCTAAATTCTTCTTCTTCTGGGTTTTTTAATGGCAGCTGGCATCCTTTGTGTTGCACTGCTGCCTCCTTCAGGTTTTACCCGTCAACTACCCGCCAAAATATCTGCCTGCTTTGTTGATCAAGAATACACAGAAAACAGAAGCAAAGTAGAAATTACGTTTCCAACGTCGTTGCCTACGATGTGTCCTCCTGTTGGCTGAAAATGCACCGGTATGTTTACGTATTGTTTTATTCTGTTATCTACGTAGCCCATAGACATCTATAAGGTACGTTGTTCGGCACCGCAAAAGCTCCCGCATCATCTGCCGCCATTTTCACATGTTTGAATGGTGGTCGTGGTCCCGCCCTTTCCGCTACGTAGCCAAGATGGCGACAATGGAGTGTGAAAAGTGTCCAGGGTTCCACACTCAATGATTTGACCCTTTTGAGTACAACATCCGGGTACTTTGAGTGCACTGCATTTTGCTGTACTTCAGTGTGAACACACTTACATGTATGTACTCAAAATAGTAAGTGTAAGTACAGAAGTACACGGATTGGAACACACTGCTTGTCTCCGACGTATATGCAACTCCCTAAAAATTCAACCACAGCATGTTTTTCCCCAAATGATGTCCCAGGATGCGTCCGAAATTCCACACCAACATACCATTTAGTACGCTAAACAGTATGTGAGATTTTTTTAGTATGTCCGAAACCTTAGTATGAAACCAATAGTACGCAAATTGCATACTATTTTCATTGAAATATTACAATATGCAACGCTGGACACTACCGCAGGATAAATATCCCACAATGCATTGCGGTAGTGACGACAACATTCACAACAGACATTGGACAGCTCTGCAACGTCAATAAAGCTTTAATTTAAGTGTAAGTATAAGATTCCACTTTGCTAGGCGTAATATATATATATTAAATTAATTCAGACTTAGATTCTCACAAACCGTCGTTTTGGTCACATGAGGTTGGCACGAGTTACCATGGTTACACGTCTCCAACTGGCAAGGAGGCTCTCAGGATGCGATTATCACAGTTCAGTGTGTCCAAAAAGACACATAGGCCTACTACTGTTAATTCACACAAAAGTATGTTGAACAATAGTATGCACTTTGAGTATGTAGTGCATAGTATGCGATTTTGGACACAGCCCATGTCTTCCCATAAATGATGTCCCAGTTACTCTGAATATTCCAGATACTCCTGACAACAGTTTCCATTGTATTTCTTTGAATTGAACGGCTGTGTACAGTAATTGTTCAGGTGACCAAAGTGGTGAGGGCTGGAGACTCTGGATGTTTAGACAATGGATGTGAGGTAACCGGAATCAGGGAGAGAGAGACAGGAAATTCCATCAAAGAAGACTTTATTTCAGATGGGTTTCCCCTTTAACCTCATCAAGTGGTGTCTGCATTCATACACAACCAAGGAAGATGCATGACATCAACACAGCAGCATTGCACATGCATTTACTCAATGCCATCATAATTAACTGAAATCCAGATAATGTCTAATCACAAACATATTCAAGTTTAACCCATGAATCAAGTCCTAAAGTGAACAGAGACATGAAGAACTCACTTCAGAAAACACACTTGATGGGGATCAGATATGGCTGATAGCAGGGCAAACAGAGAAATGTTCTTCTCCTGATTGTCTTCTGATTGGGCTCACCTGTGCCTAGTTGACTCTGAATAGCACAGGTGAGTCTGTGGCTCCTCTCAGAGCTCATCAGGTTAAAGGCGGACATGAAACAACAGGCTCATTTGAGATGAGCCAGGCCTGCGCAGAATCGATCACCGGCGATAGCCGCACAATGCGTGCCGGTTAGATTTGTGTCCGTCTAGATCCCAACTTGCTCTGACGTCATGCACACGTGGGCAACGATAAGCTCACGAGATCGAGGCGGCCGCAGTTTTTAGAGCCATGCACCGCAGTTGCTCTCCACCACCTGCAAGACCCAGGGCATGATGGGAAACGCCTGGCTGTCGCCTGATCAAAGAGCTGATTGGCTCTTAGTTTTGACAACAAACACCACGTGTTGTAGAAAGTCCGAACTTTCTGTGTAATCGTAATATTTAATGCTAGATTGTAGGGTATTAGACTGCGTAATGAAGGTTTCATCTGTTAAAAAATATTGTGGTTGATAACAATATTAATAATAATTATAATAATGAAGGTTATTTATATAGAACTTATCAATACGACTGCTCATCACAAAATGCTTTACAAAGTGGACATCAAAATAATAAAGGATAGAATCCAATGCCAGACACATGCACAGTTCCACATATATTTACAAACAAATGTAAATAAATCCCAGCGTGGTCTGCAAACTAAGTAGCCTACAGATCGGATCTAACAGGATGTCACTTTTCCTGTAACTTCCTGTAAATTCTTTGAAGGCTGCTGGAAATGGAAACTGTCCGACTTGACAGCAGATTTTGTTTCCGCCACCTGCTGCTGGCGCCTGATCTCGTCTACTTTCCAGGCGAGGTGCAGTTCATCTCGAACGAGCCTGCTTTCTAACAGTAATATTGCACACATGCGGTCACCTCTGGTCATGTGATGCTCAGTGTCTTTGACACCCAATGACTATGTGTGAACCGACATGTGTTGGCGTGTGTGCTCACATATGGTACAGTACATGCCTTAAGGGCATTATGACTGATGGGGTTAACCATTGTGAAAAGTCTTGGCTCCCCCCAGAGATACCTGCCCTGTTGCATTGTGGGTAAACATGAGCAGGGCTGCAGCTCAGATTGCAAAGCTGGCTTCCACTCTCTCTCTTTTTCTCTTTCTCTATGATTCTCTCTTCATTCTTACCTTCTCCTATTCCAAAGGTCTCATTAGAAACCAGCGACAACTGCATTGAGAAAAGGTAAAAAGTCTTTAATTTGCACTAGTGTGTGAAAAAAAAAAGGGTTCCCCTCTGTTTTTCACTCTCATCCTTTTTCCCCTCTCAATGGTACGTCCTGCTGTGGCTCCACAGTGAACAGATGGTGGAAGGGACAAGGTGATCATACCACTGTGTCACCCATGGGGTGTTTTAGATCGACGAGAAGGCAGGGTGTTTGTTTGAACTCTGGGTCACCCCTGTGTCTGTATCAATCATCAGCACACTCCAGCACACACAGTGTACATGTGTGTACAATGTCTTGTTATGTCATCTGTATAGCAAATAGATACACACACAGACACAGTAATGCATCATCATTTCCTCACAGAGAATCAGCCCCATCCCCCCGGCCATCAGGCCGTACGTTCTAATCAATAGTATCCCCTTCACCTCTGCTCAATCAACCATACACACACACAGACACACACACACACACATACCCAGAGTCAATCAGTCTCTATCTGAGGGAGGGATCCATCCCTGTGGTGTTTGACTAGTTTGGCTCGTGCGTTTTTGTTGATGAGGATCTTGAGATAGAGTTGCTTCCTGTAGAGATGCTAGATAGGATTCAGCTGACTGAGTGTACTGACGGCCTGTTTCAAGCCTTTACAAACTGAGTGCTTTACAGGGGATCTGATGCAATGGGAGGTAATCTGTCTGAGTCTGAACAGGCTGTGTGTACTTTAACTTCAGATTCAAACATCACACACCCAACAGGAAACAGGAGTAGACTTAAGACAGGGAATATAAGGGTACATTTGTGTCCATGCACACACACACACACACACACACACACGCACATACCCTAAAGCACTCTTTGAGTTTTCTCGTTTCCTCACATGCCAGCCTGGTCTTCTAAAAAAATTACATTCCCATACAATGAAACTGCATTGTCAATTATGTTTCAAGGGAGATGTATTTTCTCCCTGATTATGTTTGTTTTTGACGTATCACAAATAGGCTACGTTTCTGATCAAAGTCCTGCAGAAGAAGGGCTGCTGCAATAACTGCAATACCGCGCTATTGACAAGTAGGGATGTGACGATGAGGACATTTTTTCTACTGGTTAATAAACTTGTGACAACTTCGGTGTGACCGATTACACGGGACATTTTACAAGAAAAGAAGGTGCTCAATATATGTAGAGCGCTTACTTTGATCTTTAACGTTGGGTGGCTGTGTGTCTGGCCTCTCTGGTCCAGCTTTCGCTGCGAGGCTGAAGGTTTTCCACCTTGAGCCGCTGCACCTTGCACACCAACTGTGACCGCTCCGTCTACATACTATAGCTCACAGGTATTGACAAGCACACATACATGTTTGTCTTACCGTACTACATTGTAGAAACTATAAAAAAAAAACTAAATCAACAATGAATTTATATTACTATCACGTTATGGTTGTGTATCCAAAGCTATAGAGCTACAGTACCAGTTCTTGGTAGAAACCAATTTATAATGATTTAGTCTGTTATTTCTTTATAGCTGACTGTTGCTATGTATAACAGCCCGTTGCTATGGTCGCAGTACTGATGTTGGACTCTGGCGGACAGTTTTTATGTCAAATGATTGATTTCTCAAGTAAACAGTCGTGTAATAAGCGGGATAATGTACAGCTAGCGGGTCATTGTTGTGAAATAAACCCCGACAGGGCAATGCAAAGTGTTACTTAACTGCAAGCCTGAACCTGAGTTTTGTCCTTGAAATAGCCCCTTTCATGTGAGAACATAAAGGTCCAGTGTGTAGGATCTGGCGGTATCTAGCAGTGAGGTGAGGAGATTGCCCCCAACTGAAGCCTCTCTCGTGTGCCAAGCGTGTTGGAGAGCTACGGTGGCCGACGTGAAAATGCAAATGTCCCTATCTAGAGCCATTTGGAGCAGAGCCAGTGTGTAGTGTGTGTACGTGGGAAGTGAGTGGTGAAGCAAAAGAGAGAGAGCGGCAGCGACAGGAGCGAGTAACGTTATCGACCCCGGCCAAAGCAGGAAAAGTTAACAAGAGTTTGGTTTGCCTTTTCTGGGCTACTGTAGAAACATGGCGGTGCAACATGGCGGACTCCGTGGAGAGGGGACCCACTCCCAATGTAGATATAACCGGGTCATTCTAAGGTAACGAAAACACAATGATTCTTATTATCAGATGATTATACACTGAAGAAAACATACTTATTATTATTATGTTCCATTTCTGCCAATAGATCCCCCTAAATGTTACACACTGGCCCTTTAAACAAGAAATACAAACAGATAATGATACAGCTATTGAAAAATTGTTCTGGATAATTTATGTGCAAATTCAGGGACAGAGAAATGAATAAAAAAAATACTGAACTACAGTAGCAGAACCTAGTGTATCAAGTAATATATGTAGCGAAGGATTTGCTTGCGAGGTACACAAGCTTGTGTTAAGAAAAAAGCAAAAATGGGAATTTGCTTTCTCCCTGCTATCTGTTTGGCTGTCGGTTCTCATTCCCCTTGCCCCAGTTAACTTCTCCTTCTGCACCAACCTCTACTCTGCCCCCTCGTTCTGTCTCCCTCAGACACTGAAGGGAATTGCTCTGGGTCACTCTGTCTCACTCCTTCCCTTATCAGCTCTCTCCATTCCTCTGCTCCATTCCCCTTGTTTAAGAG
>CAKAOI010031347.1:0-16997 GCA_916701655.1 Sebastiscus albofasciatus | reverse complement strand
ATATATGAATCGTTGTGTGGACTGACTTCACATTTCCCTTTGACTGTTAGCAGGTGAAGCAATAAACAAACAAGCAGAAGGAGAGCGATGAAATGAGAATGACCTGTGGAGTCCAGGACGTCTCTTCTGTGTCTCTCTTCCTGCCGTCTGTCTCTTAATGCTGAGGGGAAATCAAACAGATATTAGATTTAAAAAAAAACATCTTTTACATGCTCATGTATTCCTTTAGAACTTGCAGGTTTGCATGAACTGGTACTTTAGCTTCTAGTTCTGATTGTTTTGTTACAGCACCTCGTAACATTGTTCTGTAAAATAGTACAATAAACATTATTATCATCATGACGACTACTTTATCTATACCATGACCCTCAGAAGAGTGCAGACCTCTGCAACTGACTTTACTGTGTTGCAGAGGTTGTAACAGGTTCAGATTTAAAGCTAGAGTGAAGATACTGGTATCATATGAAACTATAAAACCTGATGAATCCATCGGTACCAACCAGGTCAGACTAGCTGGTAGTGAAGGAGGATAAATAACGCTCTAAAGTTAGGCTAAATTACTGGCGAGGAAAAAACTGTCATGGCCAGAGCATTCAGAGGATGGATGGATCAGACTAGAGACCTAGAGCATTCAGAGGATGGATGGATCAGACTAGAGACCTAGAGCATTCAGAGGATGGATGGATCAGACTAGAGACCTAGAGCATTCAGAGGATGGATGGATCAGACTAGAGACCTAGAGCACTAAATACACTAGAACATCTTGACCCACTGAGCTGAGCAGCATCTCAAATTCATCTCCAGGTTCCAGCTTTCAGATGATGTTCACCATTTCTATGTGACATCTACTGTTGACCTGCTATCTCCCTCTAAAGACCTCCTCCCTAAAAAAGAGTTGTAAAGGAAAGCTATAAGTCGTGTAATGCAGACCTACCTTGGCTGAGGAGGATGAGGAGTAAGACGGTGGAGACACAGATGATAGAACAGAGGCGTGGATGCTGTAATCCGGCCATGACCCCGCTGAAGCACCGCTGGAACCACACAAAACACACAAACCGGATCAACTTCTACTCCTCCGCTTGAGACCGGCAACTTGTCCTGACGTCTCAGGTAAACGGCTTCATGAAGGGTGTTGAGTTTTGTGAACGTGATTGCGCTCTACACAATGATGTCATCAGCGGCTGTGGCCACACCACTGAGCTCCCTGGTGGCCTGCAGAGTAGACACAGCGCTGGAAATAGAGACCAACCCTGCAGGGAAAACTCCTCATAACAAACTACTACTTCCATCAGGATCTGATGATTCTGAGGCTCTAAGCCAGGGGTCGGCAACCTTTACTATCAAAAGAGACATTCATTTTAGGCAATTAAAAAAAAAAATCTGTCTGGAGCCGCAAAACATGTGATCATTGTGATGAAGGTAACACAGTTTATAGTCTCAGTATATAGTATATCAGTCTAATGCAGTGAGGGCCAAAGAGACAATGTACTACGGAGTATTAGGGCCACATTGAGGGAAAACACATCTGAGATTTACACAATAAAGTCAGAATATTACGAGAAAAAAAGTCGTAATATTACGAAAATAAAGTCATAACTTAACGAGAAAAAAAATGTAATAACACGTAAAATTCCTACTTTATAATATTATGACTTTATACAAGTAAACCTATGACTTTATTCTCGAAATCTCAGATTTATTTTTTTTCCTCAATGTGGTCCTAACACTCCGTCGTACCGTCGTACCATAGACCTACAACAATGATAAATAAAAATGAAAATGTAAACAAAAACAGTTATTCATTTCCATTTTTATAAATCCACAGGGAGCCGCTGGAGAGGAGCTGAAGAGACGCAGGTTGCTGACTCCTGATCTACGAGGTGTCAATTCCCTCCAAATAAAATGCCTTTAAATTATCAAATTGTGCAGCCAAACTATACATCAGTTTATAATAGTTCTTCTATCTTCTGTCTTGCTGTAGTGAAATCATCTGTTCATTCCATTTGCAGAATTATCAACATTTCAACAGCAAAACAATTTGTTAATTTGCAGCGACACAGATTTAATGTCTTAATATTAATCAGAGAAAAGGTATTAATTAACAGCTGAGTCTCACAGCAGTTCATGAAATCGTCACAACATTTAATCTGATTCGTGTACATAGACACAAATTTCCCTTTTTTTTTATTCGTGACAGTCAGCACGACTTTCAACAACGGATTTTTTTGTGCGTTTTCCTACAAATGTCCAGCAACACGTGATGCACGCATCAATTTCCGCTCCAGTCTTTTCAAAATAAAACTACTCTGGATTAGGGTAACTCCAGAAGTGCTCTAATTTAAGTACGGAAGTTAAATGACAAATTAATCAACTTTGACTTGTGGTTTCACACGGGACACGAACACCGGACTCCTGGTGAAAGTCTGGTATTTTATGACCTGCCCATCCACCGCGACCTCCTCCCTGCATGGCGTGCGCCTCTCCTTTTACGCCACGGTTCACAATTGAGTGGATTACATACAGATTGATAGTTGATTGATTGATAGCGTTACTTTTGGACCAGGGACGGCGTGTCAACATACGCTCGTTACATGCATAGTGTCCTTTCAAAATAAACTTCTGTTTTCACAGGAAGATAGGTCTAAGCAACACACCCACCTAGTTAGGGTTAGGAAACGGTCGTGGTTGACGTTAACTTCACTGACTAGTGACTCTAAAATCTGAGTTTCAGAGACTTTGTTTCCTGCATCCTGGTGACTTTTTTAAAGAATGAAAACAAAACAAAAATAATGTTTTTGTTAAATAGGCCTACTTTTAATTCTACGTTTAATTCTCAGGAAAGAAAACTGAATAATTCGCCCCTCTGGCGTGAATTTGAATCTCTCACTCACTGAAGGTTCTTTCAGACACAACGCGACGATGGCACCACTGCGCTCAGAAACACATTATTTCCAACGATTTGCGCCGCGCCAGCTGTCGACCAAAGCCCGACTTTGGGCGCTGATCACAGTGATGTGCGGCGAGTGCAGCTCAAACTACGCTGCGTCACGAGCATCTTCTCTACCAGAAAACGACATCAGGTGTAGCTGAATTATTGTCCGGGTGGAAACAGTAGAGCTTATAGACCACGCTGTACAGTGCCAGAAACAGGTTGAGATAACGAAGAGGGAAAAAAAGTTAAAACGTTTTGTCATAAATCGGGAGAATTGGGACCTCGGGAGGAAAGCTGGAGAGGGCGATGAAAAAGTCTCCCCGTAAAATCGGGAGGGTTGGCAAGTATGCTGACGATACCATCCTAAAATTAAGCAGTTTTTTTTTTAAAAGACTGGAGAATAAATTTATATGTGCGTCCTGTGTTGCTGGTCATTTGTAGGAAAATGCATGAAAAACACGTTGAAAGTCGCGCTGAGCATCACGTAAAATAAAAAATTGGAAATTTGTGTCGATGTACACGAAACAAATTATATTTCATGACCACGAATCACAAACTGCCATGAGACTGCGTTACAGCTCCAGAGTAGACGTTACTTAACGATGATGGAATCAAACAGGAATCAGGCTCTGCAAGACATTACTGGTGGAACAGTTTGAGATAGAGAGAAAAATGGAGGTAAAGAGTGACGCAGTTGAACAATAAAATGCAAAACTACTCAAACTGTATTCTTTTTTAAACCCTGTGAACAAACCCAACTACTCACCAGCTCCTTGAATCCTCCCGTAGACTGAGCAGCGCTGATGATCGCCCAGCAAGCAGCATCCAACCCGGCCCCGTGTATATCACACTCCTACGGTCAGATAAGGATGAAGCGATGCCTGTTCCCCCCCCCCACCTCTGAACAGCAGAGGCTGGCAGCTCACTGAGCTCTGTACAAAAAAAAAAAAGGAACAACAAAACACGGTGTCTGGCTGCAGGCTGGGCAATGATCCCTAACCCAGTCCACCGGCTCCACTGCAAGAAATAACACACCGAGTACCACCAACACCGCTCTGCCTTTATGAGGACTCGGATTTAAAGAGTTAATCTGTGATGTTTTCATTTGTTGTTGTTCAGGTGGTGTTCCTGCGCTGTACTCAGGGCCGGCTCTGGCCCTTTTGGTGCCCTAGACCGGGGGTCAGCAACCTTTACTATCAAAAGAGACATTTTAGGAAAATAGCAAAAAAAAATCTGTCTGGAGCCGCAAAACATGTGATCATTGTGATGAAGGTACCTCAGTTTATAGTCTCAGTATATAGTATATCAGTCTAATGCAGTGAGGGCCAAAGAGACAATGTACTACGGAGTATTAGGACCACATTGAGGGAAAAAACATCTGAGATTTACACAATAAAGTCAAAATATTATGAGAATACAGTTATAACTTTACGAGAAAAAAAGTCGTAATATTACGAGAATAAAGTCATAACTTTACAAGAAAAAAAAATAACACGTAAAATTACTACTTTATAATATTATGACTTTATTCTCTAAATCTCGGATTTATTTTTTTTCCTCATTGTGGCCCTAATACTCCGTCGTACCGTCGTACCGTCGTACCATAGACCTACAACAATGATAAATAAAAAGCAGTTACTCATTATTCTCTCATTATTTGTCCACTCCCATGTTGATAAGAGTATTAAATACTTTACAAATCTCCCTTTAACGTACATTTTGAACAGATAAAACAAATGTGATTAATTCATTTCAGACAGCCTAATTCAGTTTAATGTCATAAAGGAGTAAAGAACCAGAAAATATTCACATTTAAGGAGCTGTAATCAGAGAATTATTTTCTTCTTAAAAATTTCCTCAAACCGATTAATTAACTATCAAAATAGTTGGTGATTAATTTAATAGTTGACAACTAATCGATTAATCGTTGCAGCTCTAATCAGAATACTTTAGTCATCATGGTTTGTATGTAAATAAATTCACATTTTGACTGTTTTTGAAAGAACCAGAGTAGATCCAGGTAATGTTGTTCCACCTGTAGATCTTTCAGCACTAAACTCTCTGTTTGTTCTGCTTCTATCTGTACTGTAAGCCCTGCTTGTCTGCAATGTTGTTTAATCTATAAATGTCACTTCTGTTTCTACTGGTACATTTTGATCAGATAAAAACAAAGATTAAATGTTTTTAATCGACTGACAGCCCTAAAAAAACAAAGGATGACAGCATTGTGGTGAAATATTAGCATGACTCTGACTCTTAGAGGTGAACTGGAATTTAATTAACAGTTGAATGAACAGAGTCTTCTCCTCTGAGAGGAGGACCAAACTCTGCAGCCAGCAGCAGCTTGTTAGCTGAACCCTGTGGAGCAAACCCAACCTGTCCCTCTCTCACCTGTGGAGGGTTTGTCTTTATCTTTGAACTGGAGTCTGCAGCAGTCAGCCGTGTTAACGCAGAGCTGCTGCTGCTTTAGTTTCAGAGGAGTTTGTTAGAAGAGTCAGTCTGTCACCCACCATATTATCTGTCTCTCCGGTTCCTTGTTCCAGGTAGCTGTCGTCCAATCAGCTCTGAGTGACACCTGCCCAAACAAGAAGTCCCGCCCCCCGTCTCTCTCCAACCAGTCCCCAGGTGTGTCCTCACCTGTTTCCTCCTTTTAGTCACCTATACATTTAAAGTGTCATGATTTTCTATATTTATAGCGTCACATTATGTCATATTTACTAATGATTTTCAGATTGACAATGTTTATGTAAATAACATAATATAAACCTAATAATAATAATAATAATAATAATAAAGACATAATGTAAACATAGACTTCACCCCATAAAATATAAAATAACAGAGCAGATTTAAATCACTAAATATCACATCAATGAAGTGTGAACTAGTTTTATCAAAAATGTTAAATGTAATAAATCAACATCACCTACCTACCTACCTACCTACCTGTTTAAGGCCGGCTGTGGCTCAGAGGGTAGAGCAGGTCATCCACCAATCGGAAGGTTGGTGGTTCAATCCCCGGTTGCTCCTTCCTCCTTGAGCAAGACACTTAACCCCAAATTGCTCCCGAAGGCATAGCCATCACTGTGTGAATGAGTATTTAGATTAGACCTTAGCAGCCTCTGCCATCAGTGTATGAATGGGTGAATGCTGACATGTAGTGTAAAGAGCTTTGAGTGGAAGTTGGAAGACTAGAAAAGTGCCATTATAAGACCATTCACCTCCCTCCCTACTTACCAACCTATCACCCTCCCTCCCTACCTTAGACTTATTATTTAGCCTGATATCAGCTGGCCTGTTTTATTTATTTTAAATATCAACATTAACAGACTGATGTGTTTCTACTCATGTGGACATGTGTCTACTAGCAAAGCTTTTTATTTATTTTTAGGATATAGTTTTAGTGAGAGTTCAGCGCTACCTGTCCTGTTCAGAGGGACATTTTTTGCAGTGTTGGTAAATGGCCGTAATAAGCCGCTGGAGTGACATCGGAGCCGTGGGGGAAGATCAGTGAATAAGAGGAGTGAATGCGAGTCTTTAATGACGGGGGATTGCTGGGCACTTTGGTCGCCTTGGCATTCACACTTAGACACATTGAGGCGCACACAGCAGTAACTGGGCTGCTGAGGGCCTGGGAACAGCCCCCCCCCGGGACAACAACACACACACAACAACAACCACGTTACATCAATTAAGGACTCAAGAAGTAACTGGCGGCGGCGTTCCCACTGTGGACCTCTCACGGAAAAACAGGATTTACTCACTTTCTGCTGGCGATACTAAATAAAAAGCACAGAAAATACTGTATATGTGAAATAATTATGTTTTAGAAATATACAAAGAGTTAATCAAAGGCAAGCAATACATTTAATCGTGACTGTAATTGTAACGCCGTTTTACGTAACGTCGTTTTACGTAACGTCGTTTTATGTAACGTTTTATGTAGCATTGTTTTACGCAACGTTGTTGTTTTACGCAACGTTGTTATACGCAACATTGTTTTACGCAACATTGTTTTACCCAATGTTGTTGTTTTACGTGCCGTTGTTTTACGTGGCATTGTTTTAATTGACATTGTTTTATTGTTTTACGTAACACCATTTTACGTAACATTGTTACGTAGCATTACGTTAGAAAGTCCACTAAGGGCAGTTGTTTTTTATTTATGCTGTTAGGCTAAGTTGTTAGGTTAACTTGTTACGTTAAGTTGTTAAGTTACGTTGTTACGTTACGTTGTTACGTTACGTTTTACGTTACGTTGTTACGTTGTTGTTACATTACGTTGTTATGGGTGTGAGGGGAGGTGGATGGGGCAAGACTTTCACCCAAAAGACTGCTAACCAAAAGTAAACGTAGTCTTTATACTTTTGACATAACATTGTTTTACATACATAAACGTAACAACGTAACGTTGTTTTACGTTACGTTGTTTTGCGTTACGTTGTTTTATCTTACGTTATTTTATCTTACGTTATTTTACCTTACGTTGTTTCACGTATTGTTGTTTTATGTATTGTTGTTTTATGTAGCGTTGTTATATGTAATGTTTCACATAACGTTTTATGCAACTTTGTTTACGTAACATTGTTTTACGTCACATTATGCAATTACACAGCATACAGGTCATTCAGTTCATCTCATATTCACTTACCTTTATACAATGCCCACTCGTACCATTTTAAATTCAATACTTTATTAATAACTGGTGCAATTGAAAAGACAAAAAATAAAAAAATCAAGTAAGAATACATTTGCATATTATATCATCAAAACAAAAATATTCAAAGTGGTCTAATACAGAATAGAAATGGCAAGTTTTATTTTTTTTTTGTTCAAACTGGAATGAGAAAAATGATGCACAGCTCTGAAGGCCACTAGTGTAAAGTTGTTCAAACTTCCCTTAAATAAAACCTAAAACTTCTTTTTCTGACCCAAAATAAAAAAGCTGCTGTCGGTTAACTCACACGAAGCCGCCTGCAATATCTAGTCTCTGCGTATCTCAACACGTGACGGCTGCATTTACACAAGAACGGCAGCGTTGATCTTGAACATCCCGTGAAAACAACCCCGTCCTCTCGGAGGCCGTAGAGGAGGTCCGACTGTACCGAGCCGTCAACAAACTAAATGATAGAAACTGTAGAAATGTTGTGCTATTTTTGATGTTGTGCAGGTTTGTTTTTGTTTAGCTAGATATCACAGTATCTGGCCAGTTTCTGTTACGGTTACACGCTGTCTTCAGTTTAACATGTTTTTTGTTTTGGCACATTTTTGAAGTAGCTTCCTACAGTACAGAGAGACGTGCTTTGTTCCAGAAGTAAGAAAAACCTCGTTCAAAATCCCACTGACGTCTGTAATAATGCAAATAACTAAAAATCAACCTACAACAGAACCTCACCTAACAGCATGTCATGTCGTTAACTCCATCAGTCTAGAGAGGGATATGAAACGTTTTTTAAAATAATAATCAACTAGAATTGGGGGTTAAATCTTGACCAAATCAAATGGTGAGCTATGAAAATGGACTGGGAGGTTATTTTATTTTAGAAGATTACGACAAACTTGGACTAAAAGGTCGGGTGGATCATTGAAAAGGGAAAAACTGGTAAAATGCACACACTCACACACCGCTGTGCTATCCTGATTAGGGCTGTCAAAGTTAACGCAATAATAACACGTTAACGCAAATTTAACGCCACTAATTTCTTCATTAACACAACTTACGAACCTTTTAGGTTGTAGCGGCTCAGTTTTAAAGTTAGAGTGAAGATACTGGTATCATATGAATCTAGAAAACCTGACGAATCCATTGGTACCAACCAGGTCATACATGTTAAGTTGTTATGTTACGTTGTTACGTTACGTTGTTACGTTACGCTGTTACGTTACGTTGTTACGTTACGTTGTTACGTTACGTTGTTACGTTATGTTGTTACGTTGTTACGTTGTTACGTTACGTTGTTACGTTACGTTGTTACGTTACGTTGTTACGTTACGTTGTTATGGGTGTGAGGGGAGGTGGATGGGGCAAGACTTTCACCCAAAAGACTGCTAACCAAAAGTAAACGTAGTCTTTATGCTTTTGACATAACATTGTTTTACATATATAAACGTAACGACGTTAAGTTGTTTTACGTTAAGTTGTTTAATGTTACGTTGTTTTACCTTAAGTTGTTTTACGTTAAGTTATTTTATGTTACGTTATTTTACGTTACGTTATTTTACCTTATGTTGTTTTACCTAATGTACCAACCATGTCATACGAGCTTGTCACGAAGGAGGTTAAATAACACTCCAAACTTACACTAAAGTTTAGTGAGGAAAAACTGGCATGGCCATTTTCAAAAGGGGGATTTGAGTATATTGTTTTATGCTAAATGTAGTACCTGTGAGGGTTTCTGATCAATATCTGTCATTGTTTTGTGTTGTTAATTGATTTCCTATAATAAATATATACACACATTTGCATAAAGCAGCATATTTGTCCACTCCCATGTTGATAAGAGGATTAAATACTTGATTAATCTCCCTTTAAGGTTCATTTAGAACAGATAACAAATGTGCGATTAATCACGATTAACTATGGACAATCATGAGATTAACAGCGATTAAATATTGTAGTCGATTAACAGCCCTCGTCACAATTTATACCCAGAGCTAAAATAAACATTTATCTTAAAGGGATGTTGGGTAGGATTTGGCGGCATCTAGTGGTGTGGTTGCAGATTGCAACCAACCTCCACTCACTCTTTCCTTTCCAAGCCTGCGGTAACGTGAGCCGCCGAGTGCTAAACCGTGGTAACACCGTTGTCCTCGCTCAGAAACTATAATAACACTACTTTAGGAAGTCAGATGGCGCCCGGCGGTACCATGGTTTAGTTCTCTGCGGCTTACGTTACCGCAGTTTCACAAGTGTGTCGGAGAACTACGGTGGCCTTCAGGTAACGTAAAAAGCGTTAGTAGAAACACGGCGAACTCCGTGAAGAGGTCCCGCTCTTTATGTAGATATGAAACGGCTCATTCTAAGCTAACGAAAACAAAACGATTCTTAGTTTCAGGTGATTTTACGCTAATGAAAACATAATTATCTCTGTGTGTCCAGGAGGTTTTTAGCGTTGTTTAGCACAGAGACTGGAAGCTAGGGGAAACAGCTAGCATAGCTCAATCAAAGGAGAACCTGAAAACATGTTTTTTTGAGTCTAAAGATCATATCTGATAAAATGTAAACATCTCAGATGGTTATTTTTGTGTAAATGCAGCCTTCCATATAGATATCACAACAGCTTCGTGCTGCATTTTGACAGCCGTAGCAAGTAAAGCACAACCAAAATATTAAATAAATAAATCAAAAATACATTGAAAAGAACTGTACTGTAAAAGGCCAAGGCACAAATAATTCGTAGCAATTTAAGATGTCCAAAAAATGACAGGTTATGTAGAATGTGTGGATCAGTGCATTGCTTGTTATGCAGTTACAGTGAGTTACAAACCATAACTTAAAACAGAACAATCACAGCAAGCACTGTTTGCCCTCTCGACTACACGGGGTGCCATAAAGTGCTCCTGTTCATTCAGAATCGATGCTCATACAGGCGAGGTCACGCAGAGAAGTTGAAGAACATAAGTAATAACACGTGGAAGTACACATATAAGACGGCACAAATGTGTTTGAAAAATGCTCGTTTCAACATGCGACACATTAAGGACCAGATTACTGTACGTTTTCTTTTTAATTAATCCACCAAGAGAAATCAGAATCCTTATTTTTCTCACTGAATAACGGCTGCGTTTGCTTCTCGAGTTGTTGTTTCTACATTCAGAAGATAATTTGCGGTAAGATAATAATCAAAAGTGTGAACGTCTGCTACAACAAATGCAATTTTGTTGCATAAAGTTAGCATTTTAGCTGTTCCCTTGTCTGGAAGTCAATGGGTTTTTAGTTAGACGCCTGAAATAAGGTCTGTGGTTAACACAAGGTTTTGTTCTACGTCAATTAATATCCTACCGGTGAATTTTGAAGCCTTAACGTGTCTTAAAAAAGGCTAAATGAGACTACTAAACGTCACGCCGACTCATGATGTAGTTCATTTAACGTTAGATTTGTACTTCTGGTGATTGCATTCACACTTGATTGAATAAAACGTGTAAATATCGTAAACGTTTGTTAGCCACAGAGCTTCTTCTCAGCAATAATCCAAAACCCAATGGAACAATCCCATTGGCTTTTTGTCAAGGGAAACCAGGGCGATGCTAACTTCCTGTCTGGACTACAAAAATACGTCATCCCGAAGCCCTCTGTGCTGTTTGTCAACTCCAAAAATAGAAATAATCTTTCTCCATTTACTGTAGCAGCTTTTAAGGTTCAAACTAAATAATATTAAAATGCCATATTAAGATATTTCAAAAGGAAACCAAATTGTTGAATTCACCAGTGCATGGGTGGCTAGATTTGGAAAATATGACAAATTTCAGACCAAAAGACATTGGAAAGAAAAATAAACCCAGCAAAATGCTGATTGTAAAATTAAAGGGACTATTTGTAACTTTCAGAAATGCTTCTTAACAGCGACACCTGTGGCCGTGAAGTCAACGAAAGTCAGCGTCGGGCTCGTGCTTGCTCGCTCTACATAGACATGAAGGAGCATCACTCAAAACAGTGAGGAGACACACGTCAGCTAAAAGCACAGCATCACTCTATAGTTCAGCTGCTTGGCAGTAATGTTAGCTGACCAGACCAAGGTCTCTCCATCAATCAATGCTGATACTGTGTTTGCTTCTCCTGCCTCAGCGCAGGCTTCAGCAGCGGGGCTCTGCAGCGAGTAACTCGTCTCCCTCCGCCCGCAGCCGGAGTGAACAGGGAGACACCGGCAACCGGTCGGTAACGAGGCAATAACGTTTCTCTCTGCGGAGCCCCGTCACTTCACAAGACACGGAAAACCTCTGTTGGTCTGGAGGAGCTGCAGCAGTTATTTCTGCACAAACGTCCACTGAACATTCACTAGATATTCTCAGAGCTACACTAACTCTTCTGCAGTGTGGAGTGAGCGCACTAGAGGTGGAGCGAGTATGCGAGTACGCGAGAACGCGCACCCTGTCTGAGTGAAGGCAAGCAGGCAGAGGTGCACGCATGTGTCCCGACCCGGTACATTTATACGCTTAAAAAATTACAAACAGTCCCTTTAACAGCTAAAAGGCTCGTTCCAATAAATAAATCTGAATTCTGCACTACTTACTGAAGGGGAGCTGATTTTGAAGGGTCAAACAAGAATGCATCTCTGAAGCGTCGGTCGTGTTTGTACAGCATTCTCTGTGGTATCTGTTTCCTATAGAATGTGTACACATTGATCACTCACAAGTCATCGACGCTGGTTGGGATGGATGTCACTGAAGTTATCACATGTTCCAATGGAGACGTTTGAGTTACTCTTTAACAGAAAATTCATGATTCAGAAAAAACGAGGATAAAGTGCTCAGAACAGAACAAACTGGAGCAGGATGGGGAATGTTTAAATCCTCCAGTGACCTCATCGGATGATTAAAAACCTCTCCAACAGATCTGGGGATCAAAGTATTGATTGAATAAGTGAGAGTAGATTGGATCAGTGCACAGAATCGGATTACAATAACACGTACATTGACTTTGTAAAAGTTTTATCCATTGGTCACCTCTCTGTCCGTCAGTCTGGCGTCAGATGTACAAATTAACACTTTAACAGTTTTATCCAGTCAGTATTATGATAAACAAGCAGCAATCACTCGTCTTGTATTCAATGGCTTGTAGGTTTAAAATGTTCAAACATGGTTTCAAAATTAGGTCTGTCAAAGTTAACGCGATAACGCAAATTTGTTTTAACGTCACTAATTTAGAGTGAAGACACTGGTATCATATGAAACGAGAAAACCCTAATGAGTACATCGGTACCAACCATAGCATACTAGCTTCTGGTGAAGGAGGTTGAATAACACTCCAAACTTACGCCAAATTGATGATCTAATTTAACTTTTCTTTTCTTTTCTTGTAACAAAGTTGTTTGAATTGGACAAGAAGAGTCAAAGATGCACAATTGTGCATAAAACAAGTGAATTTCTGTCACATGGTTTGAACTTTCTTTAAGTTTTGTAGTGGAGAGGTTTGATGTGACGACGTCACTGGAGGATGTTTGCAAAACAAAGTTTGGAGTGACATGTGATCACAAATAGTACAAACTCTTCACAAGAAAATAATACAGCATGATGTCGGGCATATTTGCGCATAACACACAAAATGTAATTTCATTCACAAAACCCATGTGGACAGGGAATTAAATGAAACTAGAATTTTTTTGACACTGTAAAAAGTAATGCTAGCAGTCCATTTGACATATTGAGGAAATTGTTTGTGCACAATGCAAAAAAAACAACTAATTAACAAGTCATTTATTCCCATTTTCCAACTTTTTCCCCCCAAAAAGTGTCGGATAATTTCATGATCCCCCAACTCCATTATTGGAAGAAATAAGATTTTTGAAAATCAATTAAATGAGTTGATTGAAAGCTCACCATTGGCAGATTGATTTCACATCTTTTGAGAAAAAATGATAAATGACCTGTTAAAATAGAGACCCAGTGTGTGTTGCATCCTTATTGTGCTGTTGTACATGAATTAATCAAAAGATTTTGAATTCCTGAGAAGAACAACTTCAGGTTTGTGTAAGTAACAAATTATAATCTGCAAAATATTATATTTTATTTCATCGTCATCTGTCTTTGCTAGCATCACTTTTTTTTCTCTCCAGTGCATCTTGGTGTCTTGGAAGACAATTTTTATTCAGTTTTAACAATTCACAAAATGTTAAATTTAACAGTAATTTGCCGTGTAAACACAAATGCGGCCGTATGTATAGCTATTCCCACTGATGTTCTAACGTGCCTTAAATTTAGAAAGGAAGCAATAATAAAGAGTTTAAAAATACTGAATGGAAGCGACGGAACATTTCGTTCTGGAAATGGAACTTGGATGTGCGAGGCAACAAAAACACTGGTGGTTCAAATGAATCTGGAGACGTTAAAACAGAGCAACTCCACAGTCCTGTGACACCAGTTACACTTTAAGTTGATATAAAAAAGAGAGAAAGAAAGAAGTGAAACATTACAACCTTTACATTTCTGTGCAGCTGAAATCATGTGGAGTCAGTGAAGGAGCCCAAAAAGCATCACGAAGCTACAAAACGCCATTTTTACAAAAGCAGGACTGCACTGTGTGCCAGTTCAAAACCAACAAAACAACAAATCACTACAGAAGGAAACAGAGTTGACATTCATAAATCCGGTGTTTGGTGTGTGTGTGTGTGTGTGTGTGTGTGTGTGTGTGTGTGTGGTGAGATGAGGTGGGCACTGAAACACTAAATAACAGAATGACGGTGTGGAAGTCATTCTCAGTGGTGATTCTTGCTTCAGAGGCACAATGAATGACTGTCTACTGGGATATATATCGTCATATTGTTTATTATATCTATTATGTGGTGACAATTTGTGTCCGCATTGCATTATAATTTATTCGTATAATATATAATTGAATGGGCTTCAGTAGTAGCAGAAGTAATAGTAACTGTAATACAATAAGATAAATAGATAATAATAATAATAATAATAATAATAAGTGTTTGGTTCACCTTTTTTTAATTCACAGACTGTCGCTGCGTCCGCACCAGGCTTCAATCTGAGCTGCGTTGTAGTGCTTGTTTTAACCTGCTTGGCGCACCAGGCGGGTGGAGTCTGACACATTCAAACAGTTCAAATGAAGTCAGGAAATATTACTAAATTCTCTGCATGTGGTAGAACCCACTCAACATCTCTAACGTGCAATGCACTGGCTGAAGTATCCTGTTAAAAATCATTTAACATGCAAGAAAGGGGTTGCGACTGTAAGCGAAGTCATAGATTGTGATTTTTTTTTTTTAAATCCAATTTTAGGAAAACTGTCATAGTATAAAGAACACACCACTATATGCATAAAATATTATTTTAGGCAATCAGAACAGATGGATCTGCATTTATTACAGTCCCTTTTTGTGCAATCTGAGCCACATACCGTCTGCCACAAATCTTTGCGTCATTAAAAATCGATAAAGTATCACAATACTTAATATCGCAATACTCAAGTGTATTTGTGATATTTTATTACACTGCTATTTTAGATTAGTCCTCAAGGTGAGTTTGACTGCAAGCAACCATGACCGAATGACGGCGTAAAAGAAGTAAAAACAAACACAACTTCGGGTGCTTTTTGCCTGAAATTAGTGACAAAAAAAAAGCATATTAGCAGCAACCTTATCTTAATCTTATCTTAAATATACTACAGTATTTGTCTTTTACCCCCCTAACCTTATGATTTCTTTCTCCATTTTAACCACAGAATCCCGAAAGTATGACGATGTATTATGGCCATTGTAAGAAACAAATAAAATTACAGCGCCTGCAGAGGAGGGTAATATTCTGAGAAAAAAAAAAACGGAATTTCAGAAATAGAGATTGTCTAAGACTAAATTGGCAAATTTACGAGAAGAAAACTCACAAATTTGTGAGATTAAAGTTGTAAATGTACAAGAAAAAAACTAGGATATTCTCTGAGATTAAAGTGGTAAATTTATGAGAAAAATTTGCCACAAATTAGCGACAGTTTTACACTCCATTATTTTTAGGAGTTTTTTTCTCATACATTTCCGACTCTATAATCTCAAAACATTTTGAGTTTTTTTCTCGTACATTTGCCACTTTATTCTCAGAGAATATCCAAGTTCTTTTCTTGTAAATCTACGACTTTATAATCTCATAAATTTGTGAGTTTTTTCTTGTTAATTTGCCAATTTAATCTCAGAGAATGCCTACGTTGTTTTTCATAAATTTATAATTTTACGATCTCACAAATTTAAGATTTTTTTCTCATAAATTTGCCAATTTAATCTCAGAGAATACCTGAATTGTTTTCTCGTACATTTACGACTCTATAATCTCATAAATTAGTGAGTTTTTCTCGTAAAATTGCCAACATAATCTCAGAGAATGCCTACGTTGTTTTTCATAAATGTACAATTTTACAATCTCACAAATTTAAGATTTTTTTCGAAAAAATTTGCCAATTTAATCTCACAGAATATCCAAGTATTTTTCTCGGAAATTTACGACTTTAATCTCGGATAGTTTTTTCTCAGAATATTCCCCTCCTCCCCCAGCTCTGTAATTATTATTATTATTATTTTACCTACAATGGCCCTGATTTGCCGTCGTATGGGAGCGCTTGTTTTGTAGAGGACAGTAAATTACATACTTAGCCTTCCTAAATTGTCCATTTTTCCCGTCTCTGACACTATTTGTTGGCAAAAATGTCACGAAATGTTGTCAGTTTTTGTTTAGGAAGTTTATAGAAGTTACATTTTGTTATTTTGTTATTGTCTCTCTCACTGTTCTAGACCCTAAAACCGCCTGTATCACCACAAAATTAAACTTGCAACTTGAATATCTGTCTGGTTGTTGTCGGCTGAGAACTTGTTGGCTTTAACTTAAAAGCAGGTTTTGGTTGCAGGTTACAATAAACCGTAAAAGCATCTGAACTCGTCGTTGAAGCCTGGTGTGGAAGCCCCTCTCTAAAACCCGCCCGACTCTGAAGGTGCTTTAACATGCTATAACTGTGTAATAATCCATGTGTGTAGATATAGTTGGTTGTCAAATATTACATTCAGTATCATCGTGGCCCTAAAATCTAAAGTAGTAAATGCTGTTCAGGCCTATATGTGATCTTGTGTAAAGCTCTTTTTGTTGCCGTTACGTTGTGCTCACGCTCGTCTCGTTTCAACGTCTGAACCATCAGAAAAACTCAACCCTTTGCAGCCAATCGCTCTCTAGCGTTTTCCACGTGTCCCTCCCAGTCTCTGCAGTGTGTGGTGTTGTTGCTGACAGCGTGAGTTCGTGTTCAGAACCGGACATTCGAGTTGCTCGCGGCGCAGCGGTGGATGATACAGTAAATTTGTGTTTGTTGAGAAGAAATCTTGATTAGAAAAGAAGCGTGTTATGAAGTTCCATCTTTTTTTAA
>CAKAOI010031346.1:0-15618 GCA_916701655.1 Sebastiscus albofasciatus | reverse complement strand
CATATTACTCACATAGCATTTTTGTATCGCTGATTCCTGTGGCTGTACGTTCTCCAACACTCTGTCCATGTTCAGGCTGTAAAACTAAAAATTATGGCTAACCGCAACTACAATAACAAGGAGGAACAAAGCTCAGAGAGTCCATAAAACCTCACAACAACACGCAGAGAGATGAGATAATAGGAAATAGCATCCAGCAAATGTGACTGCGCTGTTGTTTCTTTTGAGCATTTCTGAGAACACATTTTGAGGTAATGTTCCCGTTGTTCCCCGAGTGAAGAGACTCGCTCATATAAATACACACACTGAAGGTGATGTACCTCTTCCCTCGTCCAAATATTGACTGGGAGCCTGAACAGCTGTAACAGCCAGACATTTTTCACACAGAGGATAATAGTGATGATTTCTGAATCAGAACGACCTCAACCATCTCCGGACAAAAGTGCAGTTTTTTTTAAACATGTTGCAGGAATCTTCATTTCTAAGCTGATTTTGAGTTTTAATGTATCATTCAAGGCTGTGTGGGTTGAAAGTAAAACAGAAAAAGATTGGTCAGCAGTTAAAGGAATAGTTCAACATTTAGGGAAATGCTTATTTGACTTCTTGCTGAGAATTCGACTAGAAGATTGATATTGCTCTCAAAGTTGTCCTTTAAATATGAAACTGTGTATGAATGTGTGAATGTGTGTGAATGGGTGAATGCTGACATGTAGTGTAAAGCGATTTGAGTGGTCGGAAAACTAGAAAGGCCCTATATAAATGCAAGTCCATTTACCATTTACTATGCACTACATACAATACTAGGTGTACTATCGTTCAGCATACTTTTGTGTTACTAAACAGTAGTATGTATCTATTCGGATGCACTGAGCAGTAATTTAAATCGTCACTTCCTGAGAGCCTCCTTGCCAGTTGGAGATGTGTAACCATGGTAACCCGTGCCAAGCTCATGTCACCAAAATGACGATTTGAGAAAATCAAAGTCTGAATTAATTTAAAATAGATGTTACGACCTAGCAAAGTGAAATCGTATACTTAAACTGAAGTGTTATTGATGTTACAGAGCTGTCCGTCAACGTCTGTTATGAACGTTGTCGTTCTATACTGTGATATTTCACGGGAAATAGTATGCAATTCACATACTTTTGGTTTCATACTAAGGTTTCAGACATGCAAAAAAAAATCTCACATACTGTTTTAGTGTACTAAATAGTATGTTAGTATACAATTTCGGACGTAGACTATTTCTTAGCCAGGAGCAGTAACTAGAGTTTTGTCATCACTGTGAGGTTGCCAGGCAACGAAGAAATAGTCCCGCCCATAGCCCCCTGAAACCCTCCAGTAAAATCGCAACTTGTCATTTTTGCTCCTTGGTTTTTGTATGGATTAAACAAACAAGAAGGTATTCATTATTGAGGTTAGGGATGCTGGTAGGCTGACATTTTTAGCGATGGACAGAACTAGGCTAGCTGTTTCCCTCTCTTTCCAGTCTTTATGCTAAACTAAAATAACCGTATTCTGGCTCCAGATATTAATCTCCTAATCGAACTCTCGGCAAGAAAGTAAATATATTTCCTAAAATGTCAAACTATTCCTTGAAGATGTAACTTTTTGCAATGAGTATCTAAATGGTCTGAATTCAGCTTTATGACGGGAAGCCGAGCGAGGCAGGGAGGCAAACAGAAATACAGGCGGTAGAGTCAGCAGGCCCTCGGGGAGCAGCCAGGCAAACAGGCATGCAGCCTGGGACTCAGCAAAGCAAGCAAGCAGAGTGCTACTGTACGAAGCTGTCTGGCCCCAAGGCATGTCAAACTCACAGGAGTGGAAGGGTTATGCTAATACTATGCAAAGGGTAGACGCTTTGTTCTACACATCATACACTGGGTAAACAACAGGAAAATTAATACAAATTTACATCTGCAACTTGTCAGAGCAAAGGGGGAATAGTTCAGTCTTTAATCTGTAAATCCTTCAGGATGTAGGGCTGAAAATTCCTTGAACACATGAAAAATATTTGCCATCTGTCCTGAAGCAGATATGCAGCTTACAGCTACGGAGGCAGCAACTGACACACACACACAGCAGACCAGACTCACTCTGAGGCCTTATTGGAAGACAAGACGGTGATCAATAAGTCGGCTTTGGGACAAATGATATACTGCAGCGGAGTAGATAAGTACCTGGACAACATCCCTGGGTCCAGACGCACCGTATTTGTTCCACCGCTGTGCACCCAGAGTTACTGCAAAAGCTGTTGACAGTGACCATCACAGAGGGGGAGAGGTGGTGTGAGGTGTGGGGACTCTGCAAAAAAAGCCCAAAGGGACAAAGACACAGTTGTAAACACGCTTCTAGAGAGGTGTAAAGGTGCAGGTTCACAGGAAAGCCTGCAGAATCCAAACCAAATGCAATTGTTCGTAAAAAAAAAAAAAAGGTTTTAAAATTCTTGAGGATTTGCACTAATCATAATGGGCCTTTTTCATTATTCTACCAAAGTTCTCCCTCACGAGGTCCTGACACAGATCTAATCTAGATCTGCCTCAAGACCAATCTGACATCAAACTACCAGATTACTGTCTGACTTTAAAGAGAAAACACAATATGACAGATTATCTGCGTGTGGTGACGACTGACAGAAAACACAGAAACATAATGACAAGGTTCAGACTCTGTAGAGCATCAGTTCTGCCAGCTGTACCAGTAACGAAAAATAGAGAGCAAGCTTCGCTATAAATAAGCTCATAAAACTCTTATCAGACATCTTCAATTTGACGGTATTACAAATGAAAAAAAAGATCTTAAAAGGAGGAGCAAAAACAGACAGAGAAAGAGACAGAGGAAGATTAGGTTATTATTAGGGCAACCAAATACCCCCAATTATCTAAAATACCAATAATTATTCTCAGCCAGCCATCTGCTCTCTGCTGCCTTAATAGACCACCTGGGCAACACTTTGCTCACGGAAAGCTCCGGCAAAATTCACTCTGCATAATCACAAGCAAGCAAGCAACATTATATCTGCCTTCAGCAGTTGAGACGCTGCATACTGTATACAAATGTGAATTTACACTTATCACAGAGATTTATAACATCTTGAGAGTGGAACAGAAGACGTGTTGCCTCCTCTCTTTTGTTTATTATTCTTTTCATGGTTTCTTTTCTCCTCCAGCACCCTCTATCCCATGTGTGAGCACTTTGTTCATTATTGTCCTTCACACAGGAAACTTTCCAAGGTGCTGTCGCCCCTCTACAGGATGGAAAATCAGGAGACACACGGATGTACTTTTTCCAAGTCACGACAAGTAGACTACTGTTAGGAACACAGACATGCTCAGACGACGGTGCCACTGCCTGGAAGCATCGTGATCTGGCGAATTACAGAGTCCACAAAGAGAAGCAATTACCATCCAGCTATTTTCTTTCTCTTATCTGCAATCAGCTCCTCCTGTGTGCCGTGACTCTGTCTGCCATTTCAAAAAGCCTCACGAGTCCTCCTGACAGACAGTCACCACTGAGTCAGACAGAACCATGTTTCCTTTGATATTGTCACCTTTGCTTGTGGCATTATAGTGTGACGACCGTGTTGTCCTGTATGGAGAATCACCATTGAAGACTTGGTTTCAAAACTTAATTCTTTATATCATTAAAGCAGATATAATCAACATTTTCATATTAACAATGGACCATACAACTACTTTTATGTGAAAGGTGCAAAGCTACGAACCCACAGATAATTATTGCTAGAGTTCCCCCCTTGCTCTAAGAAGCGTTTTAGCCCCTTTCAGTTCATTGTTTTGGTTATGCAGCACACAACTCTACTGTTTGGTTCAGTATGTGTCACCAGCATGTTCTCATCAAAAATCTCCTCATTTAAAGGAACAGTGTATAAAATGTAATTTAATATTCAGAACTATGTGTTTATTAGTGTATAATCACCTGACACTAAGAATCGTTGTGTTTTCGTTAACTTAGTATGAGCCCTCCATATCTACATTATATAGGGAGTGGGTCCTCTTCACAGAGTCCACCATGTTGCTCCACCATGTTTCTACAGTAGCCCAGAATGGACAAACCAAACACTGGCTCTAAAGAGAGCCTTTCACGTTTTTACTTTACCTGAAGGCCACCGTAGTTGCAGTAACGTGAGCCGCAGAGTGCAAAACCTTGGTACCGCCAGCCGCCGCCTGACTTCCGTTTCTCCTAAAGTAGAGTTATTATGGTAAGGATGGCCTCTGAGGGGGAACGATATTACTACGGTTTTGCACTCTGCGGCTCACGTTACTGCAGTCTTGGAAAGGGAGCAGAGGGGTACTCAGTTGGTTTCAATTTGCAAACACACTCATAAATGCCGCCACATCATACACACTGTCCCTTTAATTAATTTAATTTTTATTGGTCAGGATACTTTTACAAACGGTTACTGGATGACCAATATGGATGGAATGCCATAAATCAAATTTTACTGCACTTTAACACCACTTTCAGTGGTCCATTTGAATTTTAAGAAGATTAGAATGCAGAAAAATGGTTAATGCACAAATACAATGTTGGAATAACACATTTATTTCCACTGTCATACCAAACTGAGACGGTTGCGACATAACATCTATGTAATTAATTAAGGTTTGAGGAATGGAAATAGTTTGATCCAGATGTTATTGGACATATCAGAGGTAAGTTTTACTTCCAAACACAAGTCTCTAAAATATGGGGATGGCAGATGTTGACAATTAGTCTGATTATCATTTTACCACTTCTTCTGTTCTTCACTAAGCAAAATGGAGTAAAATGTTTTGTGCAGTGCAAATATGAAAACACTGAAACATAACTTAAATGTTTAATCATGTATCTTGCTGTGAAAGACAGGAACAAATCCTGCTCACTGACTCATCTCATTCGTGTTACACCTATTTGCAGTGATGAGCCGTCTCACACATTGAGCCTGATAATGACCTCGTTGTTCCAGCCTGGAAGGACCTTCCAGGGAGGCCTGGAGACAGAAGGGGGTTGTTGGAACTCATCATGGTGGAGAGCGATCATCCAGGCCCTCCGAGGGTTGGGCTGTCCTGCTGCCTGCTTTCATCTCTCCATTCAACCGGCTACTTTGAGCACTCATATACCGCAGTATATCTATATATGGAAAACAAAACAGACTCCTGTCATTTGCAGTTGTATCTTACACTGACGTCAGCTTCCTTTTATGTCTGAAAAGCTCTCACATTTGCCATCACACAGCTGAGTGTCATTCAATAAAAAGCTCAGGGGCTGTTGTCTGGTGGTGGTATCATTATGTACCACTTAAGTGCAGAAGGACGCACAAGTAGACAGGTCAGCGTGCTCTCCTGGTTTCCTGGGTGTGATGTGATGGAGAGGGGGAAGCGTGGGTTGGATCGAAAAAAAGCTGCATGTTTTCCTACATATAAAATATAAATATATGAAATCTGAATACATGTATATATTGGAAAATTATATAGAGGATATACAGTCTCTATAAAAATATTCACCCAAGTTTTCACGTTTGTCTTGTAACAGCCCAGTCTCATGGAAAGAGGTATAAATAGCACAACATTGCGTGTCATTAGGGCGCATTTTAGGCTTTTCACGTGTCGTTTGTACTGTATGCCATGCAACAAAACTATGATAACGTCCGCAGTTAGGTTTAGGCAACAAAATCACTTAGTTAGGTTTAGGAAAAACATCATGGTTGGCCTTAAAATAAGTAAGTAAACTAAGTAAAATACATATCGAAACAACGTAACTTAAATACGGAAAATACATCACTAAAAAACACATTACTAACGTCACTTACAAAACAAAACACCGGTCTCCTGGTTGAAAGTCCTGTGTTTGTTGGACCCATCCACCTCCCCTCCCGCCCGTCAAACGCGGTCTTATATGCTTTTTTACTCTACGTTACTAGCTCTGAGCGCACCATATTTACGCGGATACGTTTACATTCCAGTCAGTACAGACTACATGGCGTGCAAATGGCACACCAAAAGCAACAGGCATTTCTTTTAACACTAAATGCCTCGCGCATTATCGTCTCTGGCATACGCCTTTTTGTGCAAACGGGCTGCTTACAACATTAACTCAAAGCAGATTTAATGTGGCTTTTTTTTATCAACAGAAAATGTCAAAATGAAAACAAATGAAAAATAATCTAAATTCATTACAAATACAGAATTCAAAATACTTGTTTGCGTAAGTATTCACCTCCTCCATGCACCTATGGTAGCAGTTACATCCTAGAGTCTGTGTGGAAAGGTCTCTATTAGCTTTTCACATCTGGACACATTCTTCTTTGAAGAACTGCTCAAGTTTTGTCTGGCTGCATGGACGTACAGCAGTGAGCGAAAAGCCTTTTTCAAGTCACAAAGTCTCAATTAAGTTTGAGATCTGGACTCTCTGGGACATCAACATGTTGTTCTTGAGCCATTTCCCATGTAGCTTTGGCTTTATGATTGGACTCATCGTCTTGCCGGAAAACAAATCTTCTCCCGACTTGCGGGATTTATTATTATTTAATTAGTTTCCATGATTTATCGTATAAAATTAAATGTATTTGCTTCTCTACTGGTTGAGAAAACGCATTTGATGTGATGAAAATCTTCCACAAAATTGCATAATATATGGTTGGTAAGATAACAATCGATTCCTCTGTTCCGGGAACACAAACCGTTTTAGAGAAACAAGCTAAACAGCAAAATATAATTCACGGTTCATTATCCTGTGGATACAGAGAACCACATGGAGGTGTACAGTCACTCTTCTGAGATTAAAATGGAGCGTTGCTCAATAATACATTCAACCAGATGATTTATATCAGGGATGCCATGCTTTTCATGAATGTGAAATTAATTTGATCTGTTGAATCTGATGATCCATCTCACTATAATGCACTGGAAACTGTAGGCATGCTCCTCTAGTCTCAGTCAGTTTAACAGCACCTCCTACTGTTGGAAATAGCTCATTATAGCCAGGTCAAAGCATCACTTCCATTTTACTTTCCATGGGAATTAAGGAGAAAATAATGGAACTATAGGGGTCATCTGCTCTGGCTGCATGTACTGTCTCATATGCCGTTAGAAACTAACCTTTTACCATATCATAAGCAGACATAATTCATTATTCTTTAGGCTACTGTCTGAATATATATATTAAAAGTCATAAAATATATATTCACTCCAGTATTACAATCAAAACATACCTTAAAGCATGCAGTCCTTTGGCTCAGACAGTGCAGTAGCCTATTGTTAGCAGTAGTGTTGGCTGCACATGTGATGGGAGAAACCACTGTGGATGCAGAGTTTTGTACTTTTACTGAATTCGCATTTAATGGGATGCTGGTAAATTATCTTTAGCTGATAGAAGAGTGTGCTGCTGAATGCAGTGCATGGTTATAATTCAATTAAATGGGCCCACTTTAAACATGCCATAAGACCTAGTATCGTTTTTGTATGTGCATTCCCCTCTGCTCCCATTAAATCTAATCAATACTCTGCGGTCTTATCTTTTATGTGCAATTACTACATCACTTCGACAGAGGGAGGCATTCAACTTTAAAATCAAATAGATTTGAAAATAAAAAATAAAAAAAACTTCAGAAAAGCAAAAAGGAGACCATATTCAAAGTACATAGTTCATTTATTTTCATATAAATACATATAAAATACAAAATAAACATCTCATTTCACATTTCTTACAGTATTAACTATTGCCATCATTAGGGATCTGACAAGGAACTGAAAACAAAGTTCTCCCCCTCCATTTGTATGCAATGTAGATCTGTAAATCTTTAGTGTCAACATGGGCTTACAGCCGAATGAGAAAGGTAGAACTCTTTCCACATCAAGCTCTATCCTGTGTCCTCAGTCGCCAAAGGAGCAGAGTGTTACATTCACTTCTCAGTTTAAGGTCATCATAACGGGATATAAAACTACTCCACAGACCTCAGTCCAAAGGCACTACCTGACTCCAGCCGCCTGAAGCCCTCTTTAGCCACAGAACGTCAACATACATGAAGCAAAACACTTAACGCAGGCAAGCAAGGCTGCTCGTGTTTTCTGACCCAGTGGGCTAAATATTGAATCCATGTAATTGTGCATATTGCGATCCTGTAATACAGTGTTATTTTGCAATAAGGAAATAGTAAAACTACAGCTCAAGCTCTGCTTTGGGTCCTAAAAGAACCACAGTGGTTCCTCAGCCTTCCTCTCTGGTATCTCTGTCACATCGTTGCTTCATCGGAGAATAAAGTGATTTTACTGTATAAAAAGAACTCTGTACCATCAGCAGCAGTTGTGACTCAACCATAGAGAAGTGGGTGTGCATATGTGATCAAAACTAATGGAAAAAAAAAACCCTGTTCTGCATGCATGTAACAACAGGACATGTGTAGCCTGAACACCATTTAAAATATATCAACTCAGAACGGTCGACGTAACATTTTTTTTTGGCCAGGTGAAATAAACAACTTTTTCAGTGCACAACTTTAAAAACCCTGAACTGGATTTCCTAAAAAAGGCTCTTCTGAGAAGTAAGATCAAGATAAAAATGATCTCTGCATTAGATGCTTTTTGAGGAAGCTCAGATTGACTATACAGTTGAGGGTCACTAGGAATAGCGGAGTCGATTTCGGACGCTTGAAATATTTTTTTTTAAACCATACTGTAACAGAAAGGAGGGATATTTGGGAACGTCCATAGCAGAACTTGGGCTTCACCTTCGTTGTAAACAAAAAATAATAATAAGTTAAAACCCTTCAGCTTGAGTCAATAAACCTCTTAAATATAGCTTTGGTCAAAATTTAAAGATTGTCTTTTGCAGTTGCAAGTAGAAAACCATCAGAAAATACAGTCCAAACTAATAGGAGTTGAATCTCAGAAGCCGTTTGCTTACATAAATAAGGTCAACCCCGAAACCACTTGACGAGCCCAGTCTTGCGTCACTCGTCTTTTTCGTGATTGGCGTTTCCGTTCATGACTCCGTTGCTGTGGTGTGCCCACGTCTGATTCTGCAGCACTTTAGGCAGCCTTTTGCCCTTGGTGTAGGCGTGGTACCAGAAGTTGAGGAAGAGGAACAGGAAAATCAGGCCGTACGAGCCGATGATGTAGACAAAGATGGGGAACTGGTAGGAGCAGTCCATGAAGAAATACTGGGAGATGTGGCTCGTCACCATAACAAACTGGATCTGGGGAGCAGCAAAGAAAGGAAGGGTTGAGTCTATTGTCTGGATTCCCACACGTCTTTATAAAAAGGAGATATAAAACACTGCCCAACATACCAGCTGAATTGTCGTCAGGTATTTCTTCCACCACAGGTACTTCTGGTAGTTGGGGCCCAAAGCAGTCAGGCCGTAGTACGTGTACATGATAACATGGACGATACAGTTGAGCAGGGCGTGAAATGTCCCCATGCCACCTGAAAATAAGGCAGGAATATTGTCAAAAGAAATGAACACATGAAAACTATAGCTTCTACATTTAAGAAGACAGGAGGAAATCCTACCTGGAGAGAAGCGAACTCCAAACCACCAGGTGAAGGGCATGATTGAGTGATGGTAGACGTGAAGAAAGGTCACCTGACTATTCTTCTTCCTCAGCACAAAGAAAATCTGAAAGAAAGAAAAAATAGATTCTTATTAATGTAACGATTTGACAAATTATACATTTACTGTGTCAAGTGCAACACAATATATAAAAGGAAATGGTATTCAACTGATCTTGCGACTTACTGTGTCCAACATCTCAATGAACTTGGAGAAGTAGTAAAGCCAGCATGTTGCTGCCATCTAGAGGAGACAGTAAAGAATATTTTAGCACTGGTTCAAAAAGAAACATCCAGATTTTATAACTAAATGTAAATCAGATGTTGCAATTCCATCTGGAAAGAAGTGGCTTACCCTCACGCCCTGTGGTGAGTCAGAGTAGTCGACTGGGTCGCAGTGAAAGGTGTATCCTGTACCCCATCCTGACATCACAAACTGAAGAGAACAGAGCAATGTGTGGTTACTCAAGTAGCTGGCTGTGAAAATGTTCATAATAACTGTAGTAACAGGGTAGTATTTCACAATAAAATTAATCATTCTGATGAGGGAAAAAAAAAAAATAAATCATAAATACAGTTGAGATAATGATTACATTGGAAAAGCAGTACATTGATAATCAAGTATGTCTCGACAAAGTCCTGTTGAAGTTACACAGAATACAATACATGTAAAGAATACACCTGCAGATCTGGTTTACCCTCACATAGTCAAGTCCATGAATGAGATTATTGCACAAGCCTGCCAAAAGTATGTGTCACGACTGTTCTCAACAATAAGCCCGACTGTGAAAGACTCCACTATGAGCCTGCGGTATATGCCTGACTGTTTAAGATCTTCCATTAAAAAGAATGATTCAGTGGCAGAAACTTCATGTCAGCTAAACGGAGCGAAAGATGACTCACCTCGTAGCACATGTAGAGCGAGAGAGCCACCACGCTGAAGTTGTAGACTATGAGAACTCCTTTGAGGTCGAAGGCTTTGCGGTTCTCCATTATCCGAGGCCCCAGCGACGTGACGAAGTAGATGTACGCTGTGATGACGAGCGATTGGGGGAGAGGAGACGACATGAGGAACCACGTCTCCGTCCGTCGGTCTGTTAACAGAAGAATTGACAGAAAAGTGGACCACGTTAAAAACGGATTCATGTACAGAAACAAACTCAAAAGTGTTGATGTAGGATTTTTAAAATTACAAACATAACATGGAGTCACATTGAATGCTTAAAAATGTACCTGCATTTTGGATGAACTCATCATAAATGAGCGCAGCCGAGGACTTTATATTATCGAATTCCATTTTTCAGACAAGATCCTTGTGAATTACCTACAACAGCAAAAGTCAAAGGTTAGGAAGTCAGTTTGGACCCGTCAGTGATATTTGTACGAAAGGTCTTTGTTTACTGAAACGGTCAGACATACTCAAAAGCTGCAAAATGCACAGAATGGGGAAAAATGCTGCATTCAAAGTGAGGAACTATCAAGGTTACTAATGGCTAGTAGTTCCTCCACTTTCCTTATGAACTCTCAACAGGAAGTAATCCTCTCTCCGCCGAAACCAACAGCACCAATTCCTACACATGCAACCGGTTTTTACCATGGAATCTTAACATCTGATTAAGATCTGAACTGTGTTAAACTCTATAGTAAGTGACAGAAGAAAAAATGTGGAGTTGTATTTACAGTACAGTTTCCCATGGCTGAAAGACTGCACTGTATAGGAAAGAAAAAAAAAAAAAAAAAAAAAAAGAAAAAAAAAAAGGCCACTCAGCCATTCTTCGCTGAACATCTGAGCATCTGTGACAGACAAAGCCAAGAGTGTATGGACAGTACAATGAGTAGCAGTCTCTATTCTCAAAGAACGAACAGTGGGACTATAATTTATTCAAGAAACATGCATTCATGGCTAATGTATATAAAATACTTATGGTATAGTGCATGTTTTTAAGGCCTCGTGTGTCATAACAAACCTGCGCTGCCTTGACTCATGCTTGACATCTTTCATGATGATGCACACGAATTAAACTTTAAGGCCTTAAAAGGTTTCTCGATTGGAAATGCTTCACAAGTGTTAGCAGCACAACATTATTTGGCTATGATGTGAATCTTAAAAAGAAAACTACACAATGGGACAAGAAAAGTGTATAAAACAGCTCCAATGCAGTTTATAATTATTATGATGCAACTGGACAATTTTTTAAATTTGAGGTAAATGGGATGAATTGGACCAGAGAGGTCCTGGCATCAGCGCTTGCAGCCATTAATCATGAACCCAACAGTAATGGCTCACGAGTTAAAAATATTTTTTTAAAAAAAAGTTTAAAAAGCAACCAATCTGTAACCATTTGTGGACTTAGGGTGGCATCTGGCAGTGTTAACAGGGTTGCTATACTGGCACCATCGAGGGATACTGGCTCCCAACAACTGGCTTGACTGGTTTATGAAACGTACCAACAGTATGGGAAATATGACACATAACACTTCCCTTCTCAGGGTCTTCACACTGACAAACCAAAAAACATTTTATCTAAGTATACCGATTAGATCATTTTTATTTCTAGAAAAGCATCATCTGTGAGTAAATGTAAATTAATTAAATGCATCATCCCCTATAGTCTGTGTCTGAGTGTACATAAGACATAACCCTACATGACTGGTTTTCAAGGTGTGTCTACCTGAATGCAACGGGAACTTGAACAGGGTATGGTAAGTCATTGCTGGAAAAAAAAAAAGAAAAGAAAAAAGGAGGCATGGCTGTCTGGAAGTTTCTCTACACTAATGAAGACATGTCAACCGTTGACACACTTATGAACCTGATTTAAAGGCTGCTGCTGCTCCCATGGCACACCTCATTTAGGGTACCTTTAATGTCTGCAACTCAAACACTTTTTACTAAAGATTAAACCCACATTTGAGTGAAATATAGTCCCACAGCATCTCAATCTGGTCACATCCAAAAAAAATCATGAGAGTTAGACTAATTAATGTGTTGAATATATATAGCTGGTTAAACATATTTTATATTAAAACCAGCCATATACCTCCTCACAAAATACACAACATTTAAGTTAATTATATTGTGTGGAAGCAATTAAAAGTTTAGGGTCGTGTTAAAAGACACTAATACAGTAGTCAGTGCCCCATTTAAAAAGGCATACAAATGAAGATTTTATTTATTTTTAGCCGATAATACATTTTATTTATATAGCGCTTTTCTAAAAACTCAGAGACACTTTACATAGATAAAAGATCATTACACAAGTACATCATAAAAAAAGATATAAAACACCCAATATTAATTACACATTAAAAGTAGTTCTTAAAAGCTGAGTTTTGATTAGTGAATATCAGATACATTTCCACACCAGTGTCGCTTTAATGCTCAACAAGTTGCTGAGTTGATGAGATCCAGGTGATGAAAAACAGGTCGGACAGCTTCCATCCGACTCACAATGACAGGAAATGCTTCAGTAATCACGGGCACGCTTTCCCTCGACACACATACAGGTGTTGTTGTAGATTTTAATTGGATAACCTTCAGGTAGGATATTTTTGGTTTAGTTTTATAGCTTCACTCAGATTCAGTTAAAGAAAAAGTCAAATTACAAACCTTTAACAGCCGCTGCCACTCGATGGAAATCCTTTTGTTCTGTCAAATAAATCTGTATCCGAACTCTCCCAGCTAACCTGCAGCTACCTAGCTGCCAAACAGGTGTGCCTGCTGCTCTGCTCACTCGCTGACACAGCGCGCTCTCCTTGCCTCTTATGGGAGTCCCCGGGGGGCGTGGTCTTCCTCTTCCTCGCTCACTGATTGGGCGATTCATGATCCTACTATATACCATCAGTTCCCCAAAAATACCATCCATTCCTCTGTGATGCCTCATCGAGAGTTGGGTCAAGATTTTGTAATAGTACAGGATATCTTCTTATGAAGAAATTAATAATTGGTTTCACTCCAAAAATATATTTATTTTAGTCCAACTGTTTATAAGTATTCTGGGGTATCGTTCCTATGCAAAGGGTAGTTTAGTTTATTTATTGACTACACTGAGGGTGTTATATATTTTAATAATTTATTTATTTATTGTGTTGAGTTGAATGTGCTACTTATTTTGTACTGTAATTACCTTGTGCCTTTTCTACCTTTTTTCTTTTCTTAAAACTGACCTGGTGTAAACTGCTCAGAATTCCAATGTACTTATTATAGGTGCAAATGGCAAATCAAACTCTTGAATCTTGAATCTTGAATAATATTTGGCTAATTATACATACATACAATTAAATAGAAAACCAAAGTTCACCTTATTTCTATCAGATACAACCTCTATTATAATTATCTAGTCAAGCCGAAAAATAGAAAAGCAACAACAAAAAAAACAAATAATAGCTGAAACCTTTAAAATTATCGACTAATGTTACTCATCTGTGCCCTTCATTTATTTACTTTTTCATCCTCTTGTGTATTTTGTTTTTATTGAACGTAAAAAGCTTCTTGCACAATCCCTTAAACGAATATTCCTTTAAATTGTATTTATTTTTTTAAACAGAGTTTATTTCTGAATTTTATTAATACAACTCTGACAATCCACTGCACAAACATGTTTGGACGGATAGATATCCCACCCACCTCTCACCCATGACAATACCCAGAGGGCACTCAAAAAAACAAGTGTACAAAATAAATATAAATAAATAAATAAATACACACAAATGTACAAATAAAATAAAATAGTCATAGAAAAAAAAATACAAAATAAAAATAAATAAAGAAATTTAGTATTTTTTGTTTAAGTCATCAATGAATTCCCTGGCATTTTGTCTCATCTTTTTGTTATTTTAACTTGTTTATATGTTATTGTTGTTTATATTCGACTCATTAATAAAGTTTGGGGAAAAAAATGTAAAATGTAACTGTAAAATGAGCTTTACAGTTAGCGTTGTTTTTTTCCACAACCTCCATACTCAACTTCAACAGCACCTTACTTACAATCATGCAGCCTAAAGTGCTTCACAGAGCAAGATTAAAACAGCACAGACAAAAAAAGAAGAATGTTTTAGACAATAAAATGTATAATTATTAGGGCTGTCAATTGATTAAAAATATTTAATTGCAATTAATCACATGATTGTCCATAGTTAATTGAAATTATTGCAAATTAATCACACATTTTTTATCAGTTCAAAATGTACCTTAAAGGGAGATTTGTCAAGTATTTAATACTCTTATCAACATGGGAGTGGGTAAATGTGCAGCTTTATGCAAATGTATGTATATATTTATTATTCAAAATCAATTAACAACACAAAACAATGACAAATATTGTCCAGAAACCCTCACAGGTGCATTTAGCATAAAAAATATGCTCAAATCATAACATGGCAAACTCAAGCCCAACAGCTAACAGCAGCTGTCAGTGTGTATGTAAAAGGGAGACTTGTGGGTACCCATAGAACCCAGTTTCATTTGCATATAACAAATTTGCATTAACTTTGACAGCCCTAATAAATAGATTTTAAAAAAAAAAAAAATACTAGAATAAATAGGCACAAGAGATAGAAATAGTATGAAAACCAATGATTAAGACTTAAAAACTAAGGCAAAAAAGCCTGGCTAAAACAATATCTTTAAGGTGTCTTAAAACGTCCATAGAAGTGGAGTAAGAACCATAGTAAGTTTACAGAAATAAGAGAAAGAAATAAAGTAGCATTCTCATTGCTTTTATTATAAGACATACACATTAAAAACTGTACAATTCAAGACACTTCAGGTAATTTGGGAAAAAGAGAGCTAACTGGCACATTGTATGATGATAGAGACAGAAACAGTATCCTGGATATAAGTACTGTTTTCATATTCAAAATAACTGGATTGATATGCAAGAAATAATAGTAGATTTCAAAGAGATGATGTTGATCACTGTGTTGTGTTCTTGTTATTTTTTTTGTGGGGGTCACTATTCAGCCTCATTTTGGTTCCAGGTGTCCACATGATAACCAAGGAAATATGTAAAACTATGAGGAGTGTGGGACAGAGAGAGAGAGAGAGAGAGAGAGAGAGAGAGAGAGAGAGAG